>JASPKZ010002305.1:0-222500 GCA_030220185.1 Diploptera punctata | reverse complement strand
ATGCACAAAGAAATTAAACATAGGCTCATTTCTGGAAATGCGTGCTATTATGCATTGCAGAGACTCTTGATGTCCCAACTCCTTTCAAAAAACGTTAAACTGAAAATATATAAAAATATTATTCTATCAGTTATATTATATGGGTGCGAAACATGGACTCTTACTTTAAGGGAGGAAAGGAGATTACAAGTATTTGAGAATAAAGTTCTTAGGAAAATTTTTGGACCAAAGAGAGATGAACAGACGGGTGAATGGAGAAGGCTACTTAACAATGAACTACATGGTCTTTATAGGAAGCCAGATATAATAAAAGCAGTTAAGACTCGCAGACTGCGATGGGCAGGACATGTTGCACGTATGGGGAATGAAAGACTTGCATGGAGGCTTCTTGTAGGAAAGCCAGAGGGAAAACGCCCAGTTGGTAGACCAAGAATGAGGTGGGAGAACAACATTAACTATGATATGAGGGAAGTAGATTATACAGGGAATGATTGGAAAGCATTAGCTCTGGATAGGAATGTATGGAGAGCTTATGTCCGCGCGGCCATGAACCTACGGGTTCGATAGTGCCAGTGAGTAAGTACGTAAGTAATGTCAGGAGTGATTTCCAAATTATCGATAAATTCACGGCTCACGAAGTGAGGAGTGAATTTATCTAGATTTTGAAAATCAAGAGTGGCATTTGTTAGGACAATTTTACGAATAAAATTAAGCTGTTTACTCACAAATCATTATTTAACTATAGGTAGCTTCCCGTAGCTTTCCACACCAGTGAAGGATGGTGATGATGATGATGATGATGATGATGATGATGATGATGATGATAATGACGATGGCTATATGATTTCGGGGACCGTTTGGGCCTTAAAATTTTCCTGACATTTGTCGTACAGGTGAGGAAAAACCCCGATAAAAACCTCACCCAGAAAAACTGTCCCGACCGGGGATAGATCCCGGGCCCGCTGCGTGACAAGGCAGCACGCTACCTCGACACCACAGCGGTGGACATATGTGTAATAAAACAATAAAATTAAATACAAATAAAATTAAACTAATTAAAGAATATATACACAAAGGAATAACAACTCGAATCTACTATGCATAAAAAGAAAGAAAATACAAAGAAAGTAGTAAACTCTTATGAATTAATCTATCGCTTATTATATAAGACATAAGGTAAATATATTGACAAATCTTAAAACTATTTTATTAAATAATGAAAAAAACGAATTATTGAAAGGTAATCTTAGTGAGTTTCTGTTAGTAATTTTATTTTCAATTTGTTTCTGAAAGATGGTAAAGTTTGGCAGCCTCTGACAGCGTGGAAGAGAATTCCATGTTCTAGCAAGAGAAACTGTAAAAGATTTCGAATAATAGGTACTGTGATGAGGAGGAAATATATAAAACTATTATTCTACAAGTTATATTATATGGGTGCGAAACATGGACTCTTACTTTACGGGAGGAAAGGAGATTACAAGTATTTGAGAATAAAGTACTTAGGAAAATTTTTGGACCAAAGAGAGATGAAGAGACAGGTGAATGGAGAAGACTTCATAACAATGAACTACATGTAGGAAGCCAGATATAATAAGAACAGTTAAGTCTCGTAGACTGCGATGGACAGGACATGTTGCACGTATGGGGAATGAAAGACTTGCATGGAATCTTCTTGTAGGAAAGCCAGAGGGAAAACGTCCAGTTTGTAGACCAAGAATGAGGTGGGAGAATAACATTAACTATGATTTGAGGGAAGTAGATTATACAGGGAATCATTGGAAAGGATTAGCTCAGGATAGGGATGTACGGAGAGCTTATGTCTGCACGGCCATGAACCTACGGGTTCGATAGTGCCAGTGAGTAAGTAAGTAAGTAAGTGATGAGGACAATGTGCTGAAGGGATCGGGTATCTAGGGAAGCGGTGTGATAAATAATAAGGTAATGATGTGTGTAGTACTTCATAGAGAAGACATAGCACCCTTTATAAAAATGTTAACATTAGAATATGTACTGATACGTAAATGAATGGAAGAAAATGTGGAGCGAGAGTTTCGTAGATTTAGCCATTAACAAAATAAACTGATATCAGGAAACGTAACTAAATTAGCCGTGGCTAGGGAGACAGGACTGACCTCGTTTCCAACCCTCGCACTCAATGTTAAGTTCACTGCAGTCTGTGTAAAACAACCCTGACATTGTCGACTGGAATAAATTCATTCACTATATCCATAGCTCAGTGGCGTGCGGTGGTCAAAGCTGTTACGCCAGTTGTATGACGGAAATAGTATATAAAAACATACTGCCTTGAATGTTTACACGCTTTATATTAGCTTGACCTGTATCTGTCTATGTAACGGAATCTTTCAACACGATTTTCACTCACTTAAAAACATTGGATCGACTTGAAACTTTGTATACTTGTAAAGGACCAATGACATTACAATAATTTCATAAATAATATATAATACGTTGCGGACTTATCGACTTTTTATTCCACCGTTGCAAGAAATTAATATTATATCCTCTGGTAGCTCAGTTGGTAGAGTGGTGAACTGTAGTGGTATATAATTTCAGTAATCCATAGGTCGCTGGTTCAAATCCGGCCCGGAGGATTTTTTTAGAAGAGTATTACTTTTTAGCTCATACTACAATAGCATCGAATTTAAAGATATTTACATTTTTAGAAAACCAAAATAAAAAATAATAGTTTAAAAACTAAAACAACACGCTTTATTAGAAAACCGAAGTAAAAATGAAAAATAATTTTAATTTCCAACACGCTTGGGATAAAATTAAAGTGGTCAACAAAAAAAAAATCTCCAACACATCTAGAATAAAACTAGTTATCAACAAAAAGAAAATAATTTTACCATTAAAAGCGTGGGGTGCTCTATATCAATTAATATATTTGATAATAAACAGAGATCGGTAAAAGTAAAGTCTCTAAGAAGAAAACGTAAAGACCATAAAAAGCACCCTAAAGAAATGTCTGCTAGTTGGCGAAGATATCTGTGAAATCAGAATGACCAACATTCAAAAATGTATCTTAAGAAATGGATGTTCACTCTCTTCATTTTGTTCGCTTCCGATAGGACAAGTTCATAGTTTATTAAATAATATGCATGTAATTTATTTTGTTAGGTTAGGAAGAGGCAAGATGTTGTACTTCCATATCTTATAATCTATCCATAGTAATTCTGCCCAAGGGCAGATCTTTCACTGCAATCATAGCATTTTTACGCTATGCTTGCAGCTTTACTAGTGAATTATAGGTGTGGTAGCTTCCCGTTGCTTTCCACACCGGTGAAGGATGATGATGATGATGATGATGGTCATATGATTTCGGGGACCGTTGGGCCCTAAGCTTCCTGACATTTTATCTTATAGGTGAGGAAAACCCCCGAAAAAACCTCACCCAGGAATCTTGTCCCGACCGGAGTTCGAACCCGGGTCCGCTGCGTTGCAAGGCAGCACGCTACCTCGAGACCACAGCGGAGGTCTACATCTTATAAACATTTGGGAAATTATTGCGAAGGTTGGTCATCCCGATTGAGGGTCTTTCCACTTTTCAGCGGTTGCCCTTTTACCAGCCGGCTGCTGGCCCTTCACATCCACATGTGTCAATCACAGAGGTAGATGATCAACAGCCAATGTAGGGGTGACATGTGGTTAGCATGTCGAGTCCCCCAGCCGTTATAGCTGGTTCCTCAACCTGGAGCCGCTACTTATTGTAGCTACCCAATTGCCTCACGATGCTGGGTTGGCACCGGTCCCATACTGGCCGAAATACCATGAGAAAATTTCTTCCCCCATGGAGACTCGAACCAGCGCAAGTCCCGTAGCTCTGCGCCAAGGCTTCCTACCTTAACCGCTCGGCTACGGCGCGGGTCATCCCGATTTCACATATACATCCACCATCTAGAGGAGATGTTTTTAAGGATTCGCGCATGCGCAATATCATTCTGTAGAATGGCAAGGTAATCTAAACTTTTTTTCCCTAACTTGCACTGATCGTTTAGGGAAATTGAAGGAGTGTTTTAATATCAGGAATCATTGGACACCGAAGACCAATTTCTTAGTGTTAGCCAATAGAGCGTGCGCCCTGTATGTGAACATTATGTGTAATTTGACTATTGGTAATCATTGTTTGTACTATGAAATTCTTTACAAATTGGATAATAATTTAAAAACATATTATAATTAATTAAATGGGTACAATTTATAAAATAAGTTAACTTGTGAGTTAGGCGTTTTTATCTGCTTTGAGTGGAATGACAGTGGCTGTGGTAGATGGTAAAATCGATATATTCAGGTTTTTATAAAACCGTTAATATGTCCCTCAGAGACATCTATAATTACTGACGTCAGTTACGTGACGCTACTCTCTAAAATCTCCTCTTACATCTCTAATTAGTTTCGTGCCATGCTTTTTTTCAAACATATTTTTACAGTACAACATTTTATACTGTATATTATAGAAAAAATTGTATTCATTAGTATCGTTTACTGTATTACTAACATATTTATGCAGCATTTATGTTTCTCATCTTTATTTTTGTTGCATCGAAGTTTCTTTTTCAACATCCGTTTTTTTTAATTATATTCTATATTCTATAATAGAAATGTCAGGAAGCTTAGGGCCCAGCCGTCGCCCAAAATCATCCGGCATCATTATCATCATCATCCTTTACCGGTGTGGAAAGCAACGGGAAGCTACCACACCTACTATTCCCTAGTAAAGCTGCAAAACATAGCATGAAAATAGATGCTATGATTGTAGTGAAAGACCTGCCCTCGGGCAGAATTACTATGGATGGAGGTAGCGTACTGCTTTGTCACGCAGCGGGCGCTGGTTCGGTTCCCGGTCGGGACATGCTTCCTGGGTGAGGTTTTTTTCTGGGTTTTTGCTCACCTGTAAGACAAATGTCAGGAAGCTTTGAGGCCGAAAGATTTTTCAGGCTTGTTAAAGATCCATAACCCTGAATAAAGAAGCTTCTAAGCAAAATTTACCAATTTTAATCTCCATAGTTTCTTCCATTCTCCTCACTTCGTGAGTCGTGAATTTATCGATAATTTGGAAATCACTCGTCGCATTACTTACGACAATTTGGAAATCAAGAGTGGCATTTGTTAGGACTATTTAACGAATAAAATTAAGCTGTTTACTCACAAATCATTATTTAACTATAGTTATTTTAAAATATTTATATATTAATGTAAACGGCGATGTTTGAAAACAAATGAGAAACGATAGGTACGCTTCATCTGCTTCTTTTGTTTACCACTGCAACCGGATCATACTATTTATTGCCAAAGGAACGCAATATTGTAAGAATGCTCTCTAGTGGAGAAAAAATGAAATACATCAAACTGTATATTAATTCATTTCTGATATCGTATGATGTACATATGACAATTATATTTTTCTGGATTATTACCTGGGAAAAAATACATTTAAGAAAGTGCAAACAGTGGTTTCTTTTTTTGGTGGTATAATAAATTGCTACAAATGTTTTTATATTAACTCCTGCAAGCGCCATGTGTTGACATTCATGCACTATACATACAGTCTGGTAGCCGTATTTGCTACGGGCTCAGTCACTGCAAAATAATGGTCAGACCTGTTCAGAATATTAAAAAGAACGAGCTTTCTTTAATATGGTAAATTTAACACTGATAAATATTTCGTGAAACACGACTGTGATTGGTTGTAAAACAGAAATCATTGAAACGTGATTGGTCATTGACTCCCATTTGGGGCACGAGTTAAATAGTCAACATAAACTAACAGCTTATTAACACCATTGTGTTGTAGGTCTTCTTCATGCTCTAAAGATGTGATGGATTTCTGTATTATAAAATTGAATAATGGAAGTAATGGTGCGTCTCCTTTCTTTAACCCACTTACTTACTTACTTACTTACTTACTTACTTACTCACTGGCACTATCGAACCCGTAGGTTCATGGCCGCGCGGACATAAGCTCTCCATACATCCCTATCCTGAGCTAATGCTTTCCAATCATTCCCTGTATAATCTACCTCCCTCAAATCATAGTTAATGTTGTTCTCCCACCTCATTCTTGGTCTACCAACAGGGAGTTTTCCTTCTGGCTTTCCTACAAGAAGTTTCCATGCACGTCTTTCATTCCCCATACGCGCAACATGTCCTGCCCATCGCAGTCTACGAGACTTAACTGTTCTTATTATATCTGGCTTCCTATAAAGACCATGTAGTTCATTGTTATGTAGTCTTCTCCATTCACCTGTCTGTTCATCTCTCTTTGGTCCAAAAATTTTCCTAAGAACTTTATTCTCAAATACTCGTAATCTCCTTTCCTCCCTTAAAGTAAGAGTCCATGTTTCGCACCCATATAATATAACTGGTAGAATAATAGTTTTATATATTTTCAGCTTAACGTTTTTTGAAAGGAGTTGGGACATCAAAAGTCTCTGCAATGCATAATAGCACGCATTTCCAGAATTGAGCCTATGTTTAATTTCTTTGTGCATCTCATTCCTATTTGTGATTATTGTTCCTAGGTATTTGAATTCAGCCAGCTCCTCAAAATTTCCCTCATTTGTCATTTCCATTATATACTGAATTTCTACGTGTGACCATATATTTAGTTTTACTGGTATTTAGTTCCAGTCCTAATTTCTTAGTGTTACTCAATAGTGTGTGCGTGTTGGCCTTCTTTAACCACCGTGAATTTAAAAAATATACGAAAATTGTTTGCCTACATTGATTCCGTATATATATTTGCTGATCCAAATATGTTGGATGTAAGTAGAAAGGTATGTCAAACGTGAAACGATATCAAAATTGGAAATAAAAACAACAGTTGGAATAGAAGTTACATGTAAAACTTGGACCATGTAATTCATTATATAAACATTCGTACGTTATGAAATTCATATTTAATATACAAACTGAAGTGTGCAGAACAGGAGGCGAAAAAATAAACTAAACGTAGCTGTGTTAATAATTAAAACCACAATTATACTTTTTTAACCTCAAACTTTTAGACTCGGTTACTCAAACCACTTTCCCCTGAATTATTAAATTGCTATTAAGATTGTAAATCTTTTAAAAAACCCTGATAATAAAACCGTAAATTGTATCTTAATTTCTAAAACGAGTTATTTTGGAAGACAGCGTTTAAAACCTGTGTTCCATTCTCGGTACTTCCTAATGTAAGTAACTCACTGGCACTACCGAACCCGTAGGTCCATGGCCGTGCTGTTATAAGCTCTCCATACATTTCTAGCCTGAGCTAAGGTTTTCAGATCATCTCCTGTATAATATAAAGTGATCCCACAACAGGCCTCAGGAGGCCCTTGGGGTAGTAGGAGGTTAAGGCTCCCACTTTTTCTAGACAATCGGCACTTTGATGTCAGCCGGGTTGTCAGCCCTGCGTGACGGCCGCCTTTGCCCCAGAACAAGCGCCTGGTACTCATTTCCGTTAGAGGCTGAGTCGACCCCAGGGCCATAGTGCCGCCAGAGGGTTTGGGTCAGTTAAAAATCCTGACCCCAACGGGACTTGAACCCTCGACCCTCCGGCTTGTAGCTCAGTGCCTTAACCACTACGCTACGGCGTGCCCCTCTCCTGTATAATATACTTTCCTCAAATCATGGTTAATGTTATGTGCTACCTAAATCTTGGTCTACCGATTGAACGTTTTTCTTCTGGCTTCCTATAAGAAGCTTTCATGCCCTTCTATCATTCTCCAATCATTTTATGAATCCTGCCCATCGCAGTCTACGAGACTCAACGGTTCTTATTATAGCTGTTTCCTATAAAGATCATGCAGCTCACTGTTATGTAGTCTTCTCCATTCACCTGTCTGTTCATCTCTCTTTGGTCCAATTATTTTTCTAAAAACTTTATTCTCAAATACTCATAATATTTTCTCCTCCCTTAAAGTAAGTGGCCATGTTTCCCATCCATATAATATAAATAACTAGCTTATACCCGCCGTGCGCTGCTACGCCTAAATAAAATAAAATTAATCTACTTTTATGTTTAGTTGAATAAGTAAAAGGAAAACAAAAATATAAATTTATATTTTTTAGATACCCCGTGCTGATTACCCGGCGTTGCCCGGGAATCTACTTATCCCGATCTTCTTGGCATAAATGAGCTGAAAGACGAAAATTAATGTCCTTCTTATGATTAGTTGAATACGTAAAATGAAAAATAATTATACACGTATATCGTAATTATTTTAAGATTCCCCGTGCTGATTACCCTGTGTTGCCCGGGAATCTACTACACCTCGATCTTCTTGGCATAAATGAGCTAAAAGACAAAATTCGTTATTATGAGTTATCCGTAAAAGAATACCCGCCATGTGCTGCTATGCTTGCACAGGAATCTACGTACTTGTCTCGATCTTCTTGGCATCAATGAAAGACAAAAATGGTTATTGTGAGTTATCCGTAAGAGATAAACATATGCTGTCGCGGACTTTTTTGTAGAGCTTTTTGAAATATTCAATTCTGTGTACATTAATTTTGTGTATTTGTTATGGTTTAGGCAGCGTAAGCCATTTAAGCATCCGAAGAGCTACTTTTTTCACGTTTTTCACTACAAAGGGTGATTTTTAAGGATGTAGGAGTTGAGTATCAGAATCGGGTCAACGGTATGGCCGCGCATAAAGTACGAACAAACAAACAAACATTCATTTTTATATATTAGATTGAATAACAGTTTTATACATAAAGTACGAACAAACAAACAAACATTCATTTTTATATATTAGATTGAATAACAGTTTTATATGTTTTCAATTGAATGATATTTTTAATTCTAAATGAATACTGCTGTTATTAACAAGTCTTGGTCATGACAGTTTGGCTGTTGAAACACGTCGCCTGTTTTTATATTATGTTTGGTTTTTGGGGTTTTATTTATTACAGTCTTATTGTAGTCAGTTAATATCTCCTATGTACTGACATAAAAAATAAAACAATAGATAACATTACAAATTGAAGACAATAAGCTAAATACAATTTTAAGTGTTACACTATCGAACCCGTAGGTTCATGGCCGCGCGGACATAAGCTCTCCATACATCCCTATCCTGAGATAATGCTTTCCAATCATTCCCTGTATAATCTACTTCCCTCAAATCATAGTTAATGTTGTTCTCCCACCTCATTCTTGGCCTACCAACTGGGCGTTTTCCCTCTGGCTTTCCTACAACAAGCTTCCATGCACGTCTTTCATTCCCCATACGTGCAACATGTCCTGCCCATCGCAGTCTACGAGACTTAACTGTTCTTATTATATCTGGCTTCCTATAAAGACCATGTAGTTCATTGTTATGTAGTCTTCTCCATTCACCTGTCTGTTCATCTCTCTTTGGTCCAAAATTTTTCCTAAGAACTTTATTCTCAAATACTCGTAATCTCCTTTCCTCCCTTAAAGTAAGAGTCCATGTTTCGCACCCATATAATATAACTGGTAGAATAATAGTTTTATATATTTTCAGTTTAACGTTTTTTGAAAGGAGTTGGGACATCAAAAGTCTCTGCAATGCATAATAGCACGCATTTCCAGAATTGAGCCTATGTTTAATTTCTTTGTGCATCTCATTCCTATTTGTGATTATTGTTCCTAGGTATTTGAATTCAGCCACTTCCTCAAAATTTCCCTCATTTGTCATTAGCTGTCCATTTCCATTATATACTGAATTTCTACGTACACTTTGCTTACATATTTATTAATTCACGAATGACTGTTCTTATTTTCCGCGTTTTGTCCAGAAATCTACCCACGTTAATCCAATTTTCTGGGTTTACCATTAAATCATAACATGCCAATCTATGACCGATATGAATTTAGAAATCTTTCCGTAACAAACGGAGCCTCCAATATTATAAATCGTCACATTTCCTAATATATGTAGCCTAGTTCATCTTCAAAGCTCCCGCACATTGGACATATTCGCATACCGTGATCTCGGTAATGCATAGAAATGTCCATGTCCCCAACCTAAATCAAACGAGCCCTGATCTCTCTTTAAATCCGATTTTCCGATTGAGGGTCTTTCCACTTTTCAGCGGTTGCCCTTTTACCAGCAGGCTGCTGGCCCTTCACATCCCCATGTGTCAATCACAGAGGTAGATGATCAACAGCCAGTGTAGGGGTGACATGTGGTTAGCATGTCGAGTCCCCCAGCCGTTATAGCTGGTTCCTCAACCTGAAGCCGCTACTTATTGTAGCTACCCAATTGCCTCACGATGCTGGGTGGGCACCGGTCCCATACTGGCCGAAATACAATGACAAAATTTCTTCTCCCATGGAGACTCTAACCAGCGCAAGTCCCGTAGCTCTGCGCCAAGGCTTCCTACCTTAACCGCTCGGCTACGGCGCGGGACTCTTTAAATCCTAGATTGTGTATATCAGACCTGTGCTCAGCAACCCTACGTCGGACAGACTGACAAGATAAGACACTGCTACTCACTTGTCAGTTGTTTCCCTTTTGAACCAATTTAATATCTAATAAATAATAAGTTTAAAAAAAACTAAAACAACACGCTATATTAGAAAACCAAACTAAAAATGAAAAAATAATTTTAATTTCCAACATTAATTAAAGTGGTCAACAAAAAAATCATCTCCAACACATCTAGAATAAAACTAGAGTTATCTACAAAAAAAAATAATTTTACCATCAAAAACGTAGGGTGTTTTTATGGTTTTTACGTTTTCTTCTTAGAGACTTCACTTTTACCAATATCTGTTTATTATCAAATATATTAATTAATGTAAAGCACCCCACGCTTTTGATGACAAAAAATATTTTTTTATATATATAACACTAGTTTTATTCTAAATGTGTTGCAGATGATTTTTTTGTTGACCACATTAATTTTATCCCAAGCGTGTTGGAAATTAAAATTATTTTCATTTTTAGTTCGGTTTCCTAATAAAGCGTGTTGTTTTAGTTGTTTAAACTATTATTTTTTATTTTGGTTTTCTAAAAATGTAAATATCTTTAAGTTCCATACTATTGTAGTATGAGCTGAAAGTAATAATCTACTAAAACAAATCCTCTGGGCCGCATTTGAACCAGCGACCTATGGATTACTGAAATTATATACCACTACAGTCCACCACTCTACCAACTGAGCTACCAGAGGATATAATATTAATTTCTTACGATGGACTAGTCCACCGCTGTGGTCTCGAGGTAGCGTGCTGCCTTGTCACGCAGCGGGCCCGGGTTCGATCCCCGGTCGGGGCAGTTTTTCTGGGTGAGGTTTTTATCGGGGTTTTTCCTCACCTGTAAGAAATGTCAGGAAAACTTTAAGGCCCAAACGGTCCCCGAAATCATATGGCCATCATCCTTACCATTATCATCATCATCCTTCACCGGTGTGGAAAGCAACGGGAAGCTACCACACCTACACAATTCCCTAGTAAAGCTGCAAGCATAGCATGAAAGTGTTATGATTGCAGTGAAGGACCTGCCTTCGGGCAGAATTACTATGGATGGATGGACGATGGACTAAAAAGTCGATAAGTATGAAATTATTGTTTTGTCATTTGTCCTTTACAAGTATAGTAAGTTTCAAGTCGATTCAATGTTTTTAAATGGGTGAAAATCGTGTTCAGAGATTACGTTACATAGATAGATAGAGGTCAAGCTAATATAAAGCGTGTAAAAATGTTTAAACACTCCAATCAATAATGAAATTTATCTACGCCAGCACAGTACTATTTTTTTCCAGCGGAAGTTTATCACATTTTTAAATAGAGAGAGTTTCTAGTGCTATTTTATGTTCTATGTGTCAGATATCACTTCAGAGTTTTAAATAACACAGCCCAGCGATGCATGGGACAACCGGTTATCAGTCCTGTTCCATTTCACTTGTATTTTTCCCATCTATCGCTCTCTCACTGCGCCTTTGTGGTTATTGACAGTGACTCTTTACAAATTCGGAACTATATCACCACCCTATGACGCAGAGAACTTCATAAATATAAATTCTACTTTTATTTTTTTTAATAATAACACTCTATCAAGCTTAACATTTGAAGAAACAAGAAAAAGCAAGGAATATAATTAAATAAAAAATAGAGATATCTTCTCATGCAGTAAAATGTTTGTTCGCCCCATACTAATAATGTTTGTTCGCCCCATACTAATAATGTTTGTTCGCCCCATACTAATAATGTTTGTTCGCCCCATACTAATAATGTTTGTTCGCCCCATACTAATAATGTTTGTTCGCCCCATACTAATAATGTTTGTTCGCCCCATACTAATAATGTTTGTTCGCCCCATACTAATAATGTTTGTTCGCCCCATACTAATAATGTTTGTTCGCCCCATACTAATAATGTTTGTTCGCCCCATACTAATAATGTTTGTTCGCCCCATACTAATAATGTTTGTTCGCCCCATACTAATAATGTTTGTTCGCCCCATACTAATAATGTTTGTTCGCCCCATACTAATAATGTTTGTTTCGCCCCATACTAATAATGTTTGTTCGCCCCATACTAATAATGTTTGTTCGCCCCATACTAATAATGTTTGTTCGCCCCATACTAATAATGTTTGTTCGCCCCATACTAATAATGTTTGTTCGCCCCATACTAATAATGTTTGTTCGCCACATACTAATAATGTCCTAATTATCAATCTGTTTTTAGGGAAGTAAGTTGCATTTACCAGAGAGGCCTTAGTATCCATTGACAACGGCATGTAATTGCTCAACTTACTTCCCTAGGGAAGAAAACTAAACTAACTAACTCACTGGCATTATCGAACCCGTAGATTCATGGCCGCGCAGGCATACTCTCCATACATCCTTATCCTGAGCTAAACTTTTCCAATCATTCCCTGTATAATCTACTTCCCTCAAACCATAATTAATGTTATTCCCCCACCTCATTCTTGGTCTACCAACTGGGCGTTTTCCTCTGGTTTTCCTACAAGAGGCTTCCGTGCACATCTTTCATTCCCATTAGTGCCACATGTCCTGCCCATCGCAGTCTACGAGACTTAACTGTTCTTATTATATCTGGCTTCCTATAAAGACCATGTAGTTTACTGTTATGTAGTCTTCTCCATTCACCTGTCTGTTCATCTCTCTTTGGTCCAAAAATTTTCCTAAGAACTTTATTCTCAAATGCTCTTAATCTCCTTTCCTCCCTTAAGGTAAGAGTCCATGTTTCGCATCCATATAATATAACTGGTAGAATAATAGTTTTATATATTTTCAGCTTAACGTTTTTTGAAAGGAGTTGGGACATCAAGAGTCTCTGCAATGCATAATAGCACGCATTTTCAGAATTGAGCCTATGTTTAATATTTGTCCATCTCACTTCTATTTGTGATTATTGTTCCTAGGTATTTGAATTCAGCCACTTCCTCAAAATTTCCCTCATTTGTCCATTTTCATTATATAATTTATTTCTATGTGTGACCAAGTATTTAGTATTATTCATATTTACTTCCAGTCCAAATTTCTTAGTGTTACTCAATAGTGTGTGCGTGTTGGCCTTTAGTATCTCTTCACTATCACCCAGTAGTACTACATCATCAGCATAAACTAACAGCTTATTAATACCATGGACTTGTAGGCTTTCTTCATCCTCTAAAGATTTAATGGCATGCTCTAGTATACGATAAAATATTAGAGGAGATGGTGCATCTCCTTAGTTCAACCCATTGTGGATTTCAAAAGTATCCAAAAACTGTTTGTGCCATTAAGACACATTCGTATAAGTCTAACTAACTTTTTAGGAATTCCGAACTCCAGCAGGATACTATATAACTTCTCCCTCTTAATTGAATCATATGCTTTTTTGAAGTCTATATATAGTTGATGTACAGTACCATTATATTCCCATTTCTTTTCTAAAATCTGTCTTATACTGAAGTCTGATCTGTTGTAGACCTGTTTCTTCTAAATCCACACTGATGATCTCCTAGAATGTTATCAATATAGGGAGTAAGTCTGCTTAGTAATGTATTTGTTAGGGAAGAAAACTGATTGGCTTGCTAATAATATAAAAAAATCTTACCTACTTAAAATTTTACTGAGTAATAAAATAATTTTATTGTATCACTCTTATTTATCACTTTCATAATTCAAATTTATAGCGATTGAACATTTGTTACAATTATTAACATTAGCCACAAAATTTTATTGGTTTTCATTAGTATTGTTCTTGTTTATTTCAATGCATTTTTCTACTTTATGTACTACAGTTTTTTAAATTTACATCAGTCCTTAAGTATTCTGTATACTTTTTAATATGCATTCTTCGACTTTGTTGGTAATATAAAGTGAATCGCAGCATTCGCCGCTCCCTCTACATCACAAATAACCATATCTGTAATTAATATCCAGTCTAAAACTGTTATTTAAAATGTCTGCCACTAATTCAGAAAACAATAAACAATTGCAGTTGTTTTATCAACATTCCCTTGCTATCAAACAATTGAACTCTTCAAACCAAGATATAAATTCACGCGAAATATAAAAATGCCAGATTTCGCTGATTTATTTCTTTTAAATACCACCCTCGGTTTATTTTAATAGAATGTATTGAGTTTCATTGTAAAAAAAATCGAAAATTGCGACCGCTAGAACAATTTTTAACTTTAGGTTTCAGATGAACTCCTACACCTAATGGTTCTTAAACATAATATATAGCAGTTAAACACTCTCTCAGCTTCAAACCCTGTGTGTACAAATATTCATGGACTTTGTTGAGGGGTTTTAAGTCTATAAAACACAAACAGATGCCGGCTGACTTTATATAGGGGTATATATATATATATATGTTATAATTAAATGTTTAACATTGAGCAATGCAAGCTTAATATGGAATGATAAGAAAAATAAATGCCTGGACGGGATTCGAACCCGGATCTCTGAGTCTGTACCTCAGTGTGATATCCATTACACTACCAGGCGAATCCAATTCAAACACTTATTTTTCTTAAATATGTATTATACTCTCCATTATTACTAGATGTCGCGAGAACTCGGCCTTCACCGCCATCTAGCAGCTGACTATAACAAGTAAGCAAATAAAAGAGAAAAATAAGTGTTTGAATTGGATTCGCCTGGTAGTGTAATGGATATCACACTGAGGTACAGACTCAGAGATCCGGGTTCGAATCCCATCCAGGCATTTATTTTTCTTATCATTCCATATATATATATATATATATATATATATATATAAAGATGAAATAAATTCAACAAAAACGTATGTCGATGGAAATGGATTTCATAAGGAGAGCAGGAAGATGTTCCAAATTATAAAAAATAAGAAGTATCATACGAAAAAAAATTAATATTAGATATACAACAGTAGATTATATAAGATATAAGCAATTAAATTGGTATGGGCACGTACAACGAATGCAAGAAGAAGGGTTACCCAGGAAAACATTGGAATGGTGTCTACCTGGAAGAATAAGGAAAGGAAGACCTCTAAACTCGTGGATGCAAGAAATAAGAACTGGAATGAGAACAAGAGGACTGGAGGACATGGAGTGGATGGATAGAGATGAGTGGAGAAGAAAAATTAAAACTTTAGGCTCAAAAAGATGTGTAAACATTGAAGGGTTAATAAATTCTATCTTCAAGCCACAATTAGTCCAAAAGCATTCAAGACTGAAAGTGTATAAAACACTGGCTCTTCCAACTCTTTTGTATGGTAGCGAAGTATGGACGTTGCAACAGAAGGATATACAGAGACTTAGATCTGCTGAAATGAGATACCTTCGGAGGACTGCAGAATACACACTACTAGATCACAAAAAAAATGAAGACATCTTAGAAGAATTACACATGGAATCTTTAGAAAACAAAATTTCTGATTATAAGTCAAGATGGATACAACATGTTCATCGAATGGAAGATCACAGAATACCCAAACTAATGTTAAGATATCAACCTGCAGGAAGAAGAAGACCAGGACGTCCACTCAAAAGACTTCTGGATGGTGTTTCTCTTGAGGCCGAAACAGGTCAACAAATGGCCTAAATTCGTGAATGTACTATGATGATGATGATGATGATAATTGGTGAAATTAATCTTGGTAATGAAATTTCAACACATCATTATTGACTGAGTAAAAAATCGTAAAAGGAGTTGAATCAGGTTTGATCTACACCGAGACTTGAACACGCGAATACGATTTTCAAGAATACTCGCACGATTCCAAGTACTTATGTGCATAATTCAATATAACTTGTAGACATATTTACGATCCCAGGAATAGGTTTCTCGATAAAAGTAAAAAAAGAAGGAAACTTGGTTGTGAAATCAAATTAGAGTTTCAAATCATCAGAAATCTAATTATTTTGATTAAAAATGAAGCGAGTCGGTTCTTTGCAGGTCAGTAACTTTGCGCGTAGCTTCAAGCAGAAACAGAAGCAATCGAAACTTTTCACCAACAGCAAACTTTCCACTTGAAATGTACCAAGTATCAAGTTGGCAAATTAACTGCAGACTGATTAACATCTCAGAGATTCCATAAATGTTTGACTTAATATTTTATTGAAACAGGAGTGAAACAAAGTATTTAAATTTTACATTTTACCAGCCTCATGGGCTAGTGGTCAGAGTTTCTGATTATATTTCATGGCATCTCGGGTTCGATTCCTGGTCAGACTATTTGAATTTTTCCTTAAAGGGAGTTACTGCTGTGGTTGCCCATGGTCTGGAATTTAGGTTAAGTTTAGGGTAAGGGCTTTCCTTTCGCTTCTTTATCATTCCTAGCCTATCATATCATCGGTGTAACGTAACTCCGCCTTCCAGGTGTCCCAACGTAATAAATGAATTATTATAATTCCGCCAATTATGGCTTTTAAGGGCAAAGTGCCCGTCAGAGCAAAAATAGTAATCAATAATGAAATAATACCCTGCTCAAAACAATTAGAGGAACACTTGTAATAAATTGAATAAGTAATTGTTTTTTAAAGCTGTGATGCTGAAAGTTGGACAATATGTAAATTGAATTATTAATTTTATCACTGGATACAAATTTTAAAGATCCATGACCTAAATACAGAGAAATTACCTCAAATAACAAATATAGAGATTTTTTTTTATTTTGGAAGGCACTGGCCACCTCTAATTGGTAAGCTTCCTGATGTTGCTATAGTGACGAATGTTGATTATTGCCTTGTTTATTGAAGTCTCTGACAAAATGAGGCATTTAAATGAGTTTGAAGTGTATCATGCTCTACATCTTTTACAACAAGGTCAATCTCTGCGACAAGTGGCTAGAGAGCTTGGGGTTTCTCCTTCCGTGGTGTCCAGGTTACGCAACCGGCACAGAGAGACAGATCAGTATTGTAGAAGACGTGGCCAGGGCCGTAAATTTAAAACAAGCCCCCAGGATGACAGATACGTTGTTCTTTCTGCTCTTCGACAGCGTACAAAAACTGCAAAAGACCTGCAGAATGACCTTCATATGGCTTCCGGAATCCGGGTTTCGGACCAAACCATAAGGAACAGATTAAGGAAAGAGAATATTCGTCCAAAAAGGCTCGTTAAAAAACCACGCTTAACAAATGGGCATAAGGCAGCAAGACGTACGTATGCTGAAAACCATGGTGATTGGAATCTGAACCAGTAGGAGTCTGTGCTCTTCTCGGACGAATCCAGATATCGTCTTACACGTTGTGATGGTCGATTGAGGGTGTGGGGACGGCCAGGAGAAAGATTTTCTGCAGAGGCTGTACAGGAAATTGATAGATTCGGAGGAGGTTCCATAATGGTGTGGGCCGGAGTTATGTACAACAATCGTACGGACCTTGTACTTGTTCCCCAGCGACTGAATGCTGTCCGGTATATCGAGCACGTTCTGGAAGAGCATGTAGTACCTGCTGCCATTGGAGTAGGCCCTGGATTTCTGTTTATGCAGGATAATGTCAGGGCACATTCTGCGGCTGTCACCAGGGATTTCCTGAGGAGGAATGAAATTGAGGTAATGGAGTGGCCAGCGGTCAGCCCAGACCTCAACCCTATGGAACACTTGTGGGATCTTCTAGACAGGAAGGTCAGGAACCGACATCAAGCTCCACAAACTCTGCAGCAACTTGGAGATGCTCTGAAGGAGGAATGGGAGAATATCCCGCAAGAGGAAATCCAGAATCTTATTGGGAGCATGCCACGAAGGTGCCAAACTGTCATCGAATGTCGTGGAGGCCATACACGATACTAACTCTATATAACGGGGTGTTTAACTTTGAAAAATAAGCACAAGATTCAATTGCTTACATAGCGGAATTATTTGAAAAGTTAATTGTCAGCGTTATTCATTTGTTTTTACTGACATGAGCAATAAATAAATGAATAAATAACCACAAATAATGTACTTTATTAATTTCATGTTTGTACCTTTATCCAATGAAAAAATATTTGCACATTTCATAGTGTTCCTCTAATTGTTTTGAGCAGTGTAGAACAGATAGCACACTTTAATTATCTTCGTTCAGATATAACATATGCTATGATTGGAATATACATAATAAATTAAACCGATATCAAAAGATGTGTGGCACCATAAGAAGAAACCCTCCGAAAGACTCGAAGAGAAACTCAGCTCAGGTTTTATAAAATTATGGCTGTTCCTGTTCTTTTATATGGATCTGGATCTTGGGTACTTACAAAAATGATATCTCACACATTTAAGCCACTAAAATTAATTTTTTTAAGATCCGTAAAAAATGTACACGCATGGATAGATTATACAATGAATCAATAAGAAATTAACTGGAGATATTTTCAATACTCAATAAACTAGAAGAGCACAAATACCGATGGAAAAAAACATTTAGACAGAATGGACAATACAAGATTACCCAAAACGATTAACACCTATAAACCATATGGAAAAAGATCTTTGGGACGGCCAAGGAAACGATGGACTTGAGACCGGAACAGGTCGCATTGACCTAATCGTGGAAAGGAAGAAGATGAATTCCGCCAATGCCAAGGATAATAATCAGAAATGTCATAAATCAACTGGTGCCATTGGACAATAAAAAAAGAAGACATTCCACAAATGAAATGTATTTGTTCTATAACGTAAGGTTGTGAATGAATTATTTTTATATATGTACTGTAGCTATTTTATCTCTATTATTGTGCGAATTGAGAAATTTTATATTTTGCCCGGATAACCACGATTTTCCTTCTGTGTTACGGCGTAGTAATCACAATGAATTTATTAAAAATTTCACTTCACTTACTTACTTACTTACTCACTCACTGGCACTATCGAATCCGTAGGTTCATGGCCGCGCGGACATAAGCTCTCCATACATCCCTATCCTGAGCTAATGCTTTCCAATCATTCCCTGTATAATCTACTTCCCTCAAATCATAGTACAATTTTTGATCTAATTCCATATTTGCCAATAAATGCCATTACTTTTGACATCTATTACTAAAAAGCGAAGGCGTGTTGTTTTAGTTTTTTAAAAGTATTGTTTATTATTCATATCTTCGAAGAATATATGTGTTTTGTGGGATCCTTTGTCCAGAATAGTGGATGGGTGGCCATCTATAAACATATGTGCTGCATTATACCAGTCCATAACAACATAAATAAACCATTTTATATATAATGGCGTAGTCCATTGTTGAGCCATAGCCTGTGCTGTAGTATGAGTTACTACACCAAGTTAAATTAGTTACTCTTATTTGTCACAGATGTCCTTAGTGGTACGCGGTCAACATACCGATCCAATGAGACATCTAGCAGGCAACTAAGGTATTACTAATATGTTTATTACATTTAATATTGTAATCTTTATATATAAAAATTTCGTGTCACGTTGTTTGTCCGCGATGGAATCCTAAACTATTGAACCGATTTTAATAAAATTTTGTGCACTGTGTGCAGTTTGATCCAACTTGAGACTTAGGGTAGTTTATAACTAAATTTATAGTCGCATTATTTTTTATTGCAAATTATTTGTTTATTATTTAACAAAGAGTTATAATTATCTGTAAGTTCCATACGATTCTAACAGATGGCGGTGTAATTATCTATGAGTTCCATACGATTCTAACAGACGGCGGTGTAAGGTAATTTGGTAAGGTAATTTGTTTATTATTTAACGAAGAGAGATCTAGATTGCTGTACTTTTTGTTGCAACCGCGAATTTCAATTGAATTACAAATATTGATTATTTCATAATTTAAGTGTGTTCAGTGTTTATTTTATTTTCAATATTATTAATTTCGTCTGTAAATATTAGTTTTAAGTAATCTGGCTGAAAGACAGCAACTTAATTTAAAGTTTTAACGTATACCTTAGCCACAGCAACGCGTGGCCGGGACTTCTAGTATTTTTATAGTATATTGCGATACAAGTGGGGTAAGCACTTGTTACTGATCGAGAAAAAGTTTGAAAAAAAAAACGAGGCGCTTGCGCCGAGTATTTTCAATTTTCGAGATCTGTTACGTGCTTACCTCGTGTGTATTGCATACTGTTTATTGGACGATGTGACTAATTTTTATTAAGTATAGTAATAAATGAATTAAAATATTGGTTGGATGTAAATGACTTCTATGAGAAAGAAACATTTGGTGATCGTTGCTATGTAGCTTTTCATTTGTTTTATTATAAGCAAGGATTGTTGGCTGTGGAGACATTTTTATATGTAGTACCGTGATTAGAATCTGTTTGATAATTTTATTATGGAAGGAGTCATGGTAGATAGAAGCCTGGAGAGTGGGATGTTCTGCATTAATTCCGGAAAAATCTAAAGAAAGGTACGAGTTAGTGTACAAAACATTCGAGAAATGTTTTATTTTACTTACCGAACGTGTGCTTTTTGAGTCCATATCAGCATTGCGATTTCTTTTGTTTGCATAGCAACCAGGTTAGATGTGGGAACACTGACTTACTTCCAGTAACAACAATATTGGTAAATATGAGAAATTAGTCATCTCGACCAAAAAAAAATTATTGAAAATGTAATCACCCAAAAGAAATGCTCTAGCCAACCGAGTGACGCATTCAACTATCCCATGGTTCTATATAGATCTTCTTCACTTCCTGGTTTAGGCAAGAGTTGCCTGTTCCGTCTTCACAAATAGATCTAAGACCATCTCTTCGGAGGACGTCCGACATCTCTTCTTCCTCTTGGAAAATAATGGAAGATTTTATTTGGTAATCTACTTTCTTCCATTCTTTCTACACGTTCTTTCCACTGTATCTTGTTGTTAAATATCTTTTCTTTTATGGAGTAGATCTGCAGTTCTTCACGGATATCCTCGTTTCTTATCTGGTCCATTCTAGTGCAGCCTTTTACTCTTCTTAAAAAATTCATCTCGGCTGCTTGGATTTTACTTTCTTGTTTGGTAGTGGTAATCCATGATTCATTCCCATTCAAAAGGAATTATGATAATGATATAAATAATAAAATAGCAAAATTCCAGGGAATATGTGGTACGATAAACGATCACTAAATAACAAAACAACAAGAGAGACCCAATTGAAATCTTATAAAATGTTGGCAGTACCGGTACTGCTCTATGGATCAGAAGCCTGGATACATAAAAAAACAAGATCTAAGTAGGATAACGGCGGCAGAAATCAAATTTTTGAGATCTGTTAAAGGGTGCACTAAGGAAGACAGAATCAAGAACACAGAAATAAGACAGGAACTTGAAATATTTGCAATAACTGATAAAATAGATACATATAGACAAAAATGGAAGCTACACATAGACAGAATGAATGAAGATAGATATCCAAAACAAATAACAAAATACAAACCTAAAGGCACCCGAGATGTGGGCAGACCTAGAAAGTGATGGGCTGAAGTCGGAACGGGTCAACAGACCTAATCCATGAATGCAGATGATGATGACAAAAGGACAGGGGCAGCCATTGTTTTATAAAATTTTAATTTTGTTTGTTTATGGGCTTTATTATTCAATGTTCCAGTTATTGTACCACAAATAGCTTGAAACTGATGTGTTGTTTTATATAGATAATATGTGTTTATTGTGAGTGTGTGTGTGTGTGTGTGTGTATGTGTGTGTGTGTGTGTGTGTGTGTGTGTGTGTGTGTGTGTGTGTGTGTTGTGGTGTGTTGTCACAGTAATCCCTGAGCTGTGGAGATGTGAGCTTCACCGGAAACCTCCAAGTTTTGTCAACATCACGTTTAACAGTCCTCCGGGGTTCAGCCTGTACACATTCATGAATCCTGATAATTCGCTTTCCACATGTAAAGAAGGAATTTTGTCCTACAGTGTTAGCACGAACAACAAGAAATCTTAAACCGTAGAGATAACGGAGTTAGATTTGTATAAAAAGAAAGTCCATCTATCAGTAGCTCTCTGAAATAATCGAATTCCTGAACAATATATTAAATACGTCCACCGCTGCGGTCTCGAGGTAGCGTGCTGCCTTGTCACGCAGCGGGCCCGGGTTCGATCCCCGGTCGGGACAGTTTTTCTGGATTAGGTTTCTATCGCGGTTTTTCCTCACCTGTAAGACAAATGCCCGCTCCTGGAATCTCCTTCCTCAAGACATCAGGGGTTGCCGCACACTTGGCACCTTTAAGTCACGCTTATACAGTTACCTGTTGTCTAATAATTAATTTTTCTCTATTTATTTAATTTTATACTATGTCATTAAACTTTTCCTCGCTTTTTTTATATATCTTGTACATATTATATATTTAATTCGTTAAATTTAGAGTAAATCAAAATACATTATAAATATTGATTGTATTGTATTCATAACTTGTAATCATTTATATATATATATATATATATATATAGTAATTTAGATTTAAGACTATTTTTTTTGTATTTTTTATACCTGGTTGAGTGGTAGACAAGACCTTACGGCCTTAACTCTGCCAGGTAAAATAAAGCTATTATTATTATTATTATTATTATTATTATTATTATTATTATTATTATTATTATTATTATATGTCAGGAAAACGTTAAGCCCAAACGGTCCCCGAAATCATATGGCCATCGCAATCATCATCATTCATATTCATCTTATTATCATCATCTTTCATCGGTGTGGAAAGCAACGGGAAGCTACCACACCTATAATTCCCTAGTAAAGCTGCAAAGCATAGCATGAAATTGCAGTGAAAGACCTTCGGGCAGAATTACTGCGGATGGATATTAAATACGAAATTAGTACCTGGTTATTCAGTCGTCCTCAACTAAATTATTAAATTAATTAAATAAAAATAAAACGAAGTTTTATTTGATTTTCATATTTATTATATAATTCAGTGACAGTTGGAACACAATTCATAATTTGTTAACATGTCTGAAGAAGGTACAGTGTACCGAAACAGCTGTCACTGAATTATATAATAAATATGAAAATCAAATAAAACTACGTTTTATTTTTATTTAATTAATGAATATGGATTTTCATCAAGTAAACACCAACTCAATTGATTAAATTATTAAACTTCAACAAGTAGTTCCAATATGGAGGCCTTTCAAAAACGATATTTCATCTTCTGCATTTTAACTGGTACTGATGCTGTTTAATAAGTTGTACAACGGGTTTAGGTATGCAGGTGTGTTCTCATTGAGTAGATCTGCATTCTTCGCTTCTTTTAGAATTTTTATATATTCAAGGATGCTGGTCGTGTTGTTGTTATACTCTCTGTGTATTACTGACATTGTGTTATCGATTTTGTCATCAGTTCGACAAAATCAATAACACTGGATTAGTTCATAATTCTAGATCATTTTAACTCGTTCATTGTTGAAAAAAATAGACTTCTCTCTCTTTATCCCTATGTCCTTCTGTCTTCCATTCCTCTCTTTTTCCTTTATCTCATTTTATATTCCGTATCTACCTCAATTTTAACTCTACCATACAATTCTATGCAATCCAAACTGCTTTACTATACATTACAAATAACATTATTACTTACTATGGATTTTGGCGAGACTCGAACTTCAGATCTATAGCACCATGCCTTAACGACCTTGATTAATTAGGCACGTTGAGAAAGTAATGTTTTATAAGCCTTATTAGTTATTATCTAGATTTCGGAAAATAATAATTCAATTTTAATATTTCCTAACTAACTCACTGGCACTATCGAACCCGTAGGTTCATAGCCGCGCGGACATAAGCTCTCCATACATCCCTATCCTGAGCCAATGTTTTCCAATTATCCCCTGTATAACCTACTTCCCTCAAATCATAGTTAATGTTATTCTCCTACCTCATTCTTGGTTTACCATCTGGGCGTTTTCCCTCTGGTTTCCTATGAGAAGCTTCCATGCACGTCTTTCATTCCCCATTCGTGTCTCATGTCCTGCCCATCGCAGTCTATGAGACTTAACTGTTCTCATTATATCTGGCTTCCTATAAAGATCATGTAGTTCACTGTTATGTAGTCTTCTCCATTCACCTGTCTGTTCATCTCTCTTTGGTCCAAAAATGTTATTCTCAAATACTCGTAATCTCATATCCTCCCTTAAAGTAAGAATCCATGTTTCGCATCCATATAATATAACTGGTAGAATAATAGTTTTATATATTTTCAGAATTCTCATAGAATTCCAAAAGCCATATTTCGCTACTGCCCCCAAGCCAAAGATCGGAACATTTTTTTCCCATTCCGGAGTCCTGTAGTTCATAACTTGGGGTCCGAGTACCAATCTATTAATCATAAGTAATGCCACGAGTGATTTCCAAATCATCGACGTCACGATGTGTGTCGTGAATTTATCTAGAGAATTTGGAAATCAAGAGTGGCATTTGTTAGGAATATTTAACGAATACAATTAAGCTGTTTACTCACAAATCATTATTTAAATATAATTAGCGAGGAGATACTAAAGGCCAACAAGCACACACTATTGAGTAACACTAAGAAATTAGGACTGGAAGTAAATATCAGTAAAACTAAATATATGGTCACACGTAGAAATTCAGTATATAATGGAAATGGGCAGCTAATGACAAATGAGGGAAATTTTGAGGAAGTGGCTGAATTCAAATACCTAGGAACAATAATCACAAATAGAAATGAGATGCACAAAGAAATTAAACATAGGCTCAATTCTGGAAATGCGTGCTATTATGCCCATCGCAGTCTACGGGACTTAACTGTTCTTATTATATCTGGCTTCCTATAAAGACCATGTAGTTCATTGTTATGTAGTCTTCTCCATTCACCTGTCTGTTCATCTCTCTTTGGTCCAAAAATTTTCCTAAGAACTTTATTCTCAAATACTCGTAATCTCCTTTCCTCCCTTAAAGTAAGAGTCCATGTTTCGCACCCATATAATATAACTGGTAGAATAATAGTTTTATATATTTTCAGCTTAACATTTTTTGAAAGGAGTTGGGACATCAAAAGTCTCTGCAATGCATAATAGCACGCATTTCCAGAATTGAGCCTATGTTTAATTTCTTTGTGCATCTCATTCCTGTTTGTGATTATTGTTCCTAGGTATTTGAATTCGGCCACTTCCTCAAAATGTCCCTCTTTTGTCGTCAGCTGTCCAATTCCATTATATAATCTATTTCTACGTGTGACCATATATTTAGTTTTATTGGTATTTACTTCCAGTCCCAATTTCTTAGTGTTACTCAGTAGTGTGTGCGTGTTGGCCTTTAGTATCTCCTCGCTATCGCCCAATAGTACTACATCATCAGCATAAACTAACAGCTTATTAATACCATTCAGTTGTAAGCATTTTAATATTTCCTACGAATTATAAATTACTTATCAAAGGTAAAAATAACGAAAGTACTTGTTTTTAGGTATGAAAATATAGAAATATTGACAGAAAACAGAATAATTACAATTGTTAAACCGTGACGTAATTCCCATTGTTTACCTTCGATATTCATGTTTTATTATCACAGATGACTCAGCTATTTTATTTTATTGGGGAAAAGAATCATAATATTATCTACCTAGGATTTAAAGAGAGATCAGGGCTTGCTTGGTTTAGGCTAGGGGCATGGAAATTTCTAAAAATTAGCGACGATCACGATATGCGAATATGTCCAATGTGCGGGAACTTTGAAGATGAGATACATATATTAGGAAAATGTAATGATTTAGAATATTGGAGACGTCAGTTATTACCGGAAAGATTTCTAAATTGAAATCGGGAAAGATTGGCATGCTACGAGTTATTGGTAAATCCAGAAAATTGGATAAACTTGGGTAAATTTCTGGACAAAACGCGGAAAATAAAAACAACACTCATTCATGAATAAATATATGTTATCAAAATGCAATACCATTAATTCTTAATAATTATACATAACTTAATTAGTGTATAATGATATTGTATTATTATGTAATTGTAATATTATTGTGTTTTCTTTATGTAATTGTAATGTTATTGCTTTTTTTGTTGTTTATTTTTCTTTACACTAGTACCAATTATTACTTTATTGTAACGGACTGTCAACAGCACGTACGGCTTACTGCCCGTGCGACCCATATTTGTAAATAATATTGTAAATACGTGTATCTTACTTTTTGTCTAATAAAGTCCTCCTCCTTCTACTACTACTGCTACTACTACTAAAGTATAATTGAACCTGGTGAAGTGAAAGAGAAGATCTCACGTTTTTAACTCCATCAGGTAAAACAAGCCATTATTATTATATCCCTCGGAAGTACGTAACAGTAATTCTGAATCACCCTGCGTGCAGTGATGAGGAAATAAAGGAGATGAGGGTGTTGAAATGTTGATGGGGTACATTTACACAGGAAGCGGCTGTAAACACGAGAATCTCAGCTCTGGAGACTAAAGTTGAAAGTTTATGTGGGACCCACGGGTCTCCTAACTCAAGAGGAGTGTGGCACGTTGTGACAAAGCACAGATGGGTCTTTGTACTGAATTCAAGATGAGAATACGCATGAAAATTACAAATAAAACTTCAAACAAATCCTCCTGGGACATGCAAAGTGGTTTCATTCTATGTACATACAAGACAAACCAAAAATTTGTGAACCAAGTTTGAAAGGAAATGTATTTCTTACGAGCAACAGGTAGTTCATTTGCTAACGATCGAACGAGTTGCCATAGACGACCATTTTATACTCATATTTCATATTCCGAATTCGAAACTCGCACTGTCCAAATTTGATGTGATTCGTGTCGTCCCAACTCTTTTCAAAAAAACGTTAAACTGAAAATATATAAAAATGTAATTCTCCCAGGTACATTATATGGATTAGAAACACTAACTTACTTACTTACTTACTTACTTATTACTCACTGGCACTATCGAACCCGTAGGTTCATGGCCGCGCGGACATAAGCTCTCCATACATCCCTATCCTGAGCTAATGCTTTCCAATCATTCCCTGTATAATCTACTTCCCTCAAAGCATAGTTAATGTTGTTCTCCCACCTCATTCTTGGTCTACCAACTGGACGTTTTCCTTCTGGCTTTCCTACAAGAAGTTTCCATGCACGTCTATTCCCCATACGCGCAACATGTCCTGCCCATCGCAGTCTACGAGACTTAACTGTTCTTATTATATCTGGCTTCCTATACAGACCATGTAGTTCATTCTTATGTAGTCTTCTCCATTCACCTGTCTGTTCACCTCTCTTTGGTCCAAAAATTTTCCTAAGTACTTTATTCTCAAATACTCGTAATATCCTTTCCTCCCTTAAAGTAAGAGTCCATGTTTCACATCCATATAATATAACTGGTAGAATAATAGTTTTATATATTTTCAGTTTAACGTTTTTTGAAAGGAGTTGAGACATCAAGGTCTCTGCAATGCATAATAGCACGCATTTCCAGAATTGAGCCTATGTTTAATTTCTTTGTGCATCTCATTTCTATTTGTGATTATTGTTCCTCCCCCCCAGGAGCTATCACCTTGACGTGGTGGGGGGGCTTAGTACCCGATGAACCAGACGACTCTACTGGGGAAGATTGACTTAGGTTAATCTTGCTGGTGGGTAAGAGGCGAGGGGAACTAAGTATAGCTCACAACGAAGGAATGGCGTCTGTATCCATATTGGGCGGCCACATCTTCGTCAAGTCAAGTCTTCAACGGTCAACAGGGCGACAAGGAATAGCACAGCTAAACTTGTAGGGCTTGAAGAGCGGAAGAAGCAGCCCTCTCTTGGGGGGTGGATACCCAGAGGAGCATGTTTGGAGGCTCAGAGGAAGCAGCCCTTCCACCATCCTTGTCCTGCGAAGCGCTCGTAACGCTTCCAGGAGACATTTATCTTACTGAGAAGCTTCATGGAAATCAGCCGGATTTCATAAAAGAAACCCGACCCAAGCAAGATAAAAGGATACGATTTGGAATAAAGGACATTTTGAAATTAGGAAATTGGAACGTTAGGGGAATAAATATACAAAGAAGAAGAATTAGAAAGAGAATTAAAGAAAAAAGAAATAAATATAGCAACAATAACAGAAACAAAAAAGAAACTAAAAGGAACAAAGGACTTACAACACTATACTATGTTGTATAGCGGAGTAGAACAGACAACAAGAGCGCAGTGGTGGAGTAGCAATTTTAATAGATGAAAAATGGAAGAACAAATTGAATAGCTATGAGTTTATAAATGAAAGAATCCTGATAGCCAGATTTAAAATTGAAAGAGGATATATGATGATAATTGCTGTGTATGCCCCAGAGGAAGGCAAGAAAGAAGAAACAAAAAAATTTTATAAAACATTACAAACATTAGTTGATAAATATACAAAAGATCATCATTTAATAATAAGTGGAGACTTAAATGCCAGAGTAGGCAATGTCCCTATACCTAATGTAATAGGAAATAATGGAGAAAAATAACAATAAATGATAATGGACAGGATTTGAGACAGTTTTCAGCCTATAATCAATTAAAAATAATGAATACCTATTTCCGAAAAAAGGACATACATAAATATACAAGAAGTGGATATAACTCAAGATCAATAATTGACTATTTAATCGTAAACAACAAGCTAGGAGCCTTGGTAAAAGATGTGAGAGTACATAGAGGCAGCGATATATACTCTGATCACTATCTCGTGATAAGCAAAAAATAAACATAATAGCTAAATGGCGGAAAAATAACATAAAGAACAAAAGAAACCAAGAAGAAGTATATAAAATATATTTATTACAAGATCAAAGTATTAGACAACATTATGAAAGCAGAATGAATAAATATATATCAGAGATAGCGACGTCAGAAGATATAAATATTGAATGGGAAAATATATCAAATGTAATACATAAAACAGCAAATGAGATATTAGGAAAGAAAAATAGAATAAGGAATAGGAAGGGCTTGAGAACTTGGAATGCGAATATACAAAATGCAGTGAATGAAAAACAAAAAGCATATCATACATACTTACGACTGAAAACAGAAGAATCTTATGAAGAATATAAAATAAAATGAAAGGAGAATTGCTAAAAGCATTATAAGAAAATCCCATCAGGAGTCATGGGATAAATTTATAAGCTCAGTAGAACATGATATGTATGGAAGACAAGAAATAGGTTATAAATTAGTGAAACATCTAAATCAGACTGAGAAAGATTCTGCCAGATTGAATATAATCCCAGAACAAGAATGGATCCAGCATTATGAAAAACTTTGGAAAAAGGAGGAAAATTGAAGGAAAAAGAGAACAATGAGGAAGAAATAAAAGTGGAAAATATTGATGTAATAGACATAAATGAATTAGAAATGGCTTTGAAAACCACTAAGAATAGGAAAGCAACAGGATTAGATAATATAAATATGGAATTAATCAAATATAGTGGAATATTGTGTAAACTACGAATACTTCATCTAATTAATATATGTTGGCAGACCTATGGGATTCCAACCACTTGGAAAACAGCAATTGTCAAGAATATATTCAAAAGAGGAGACCGGAGAAATTGCGAGAATTACAGAGGGATTAGCTTAATGATACTGGCTACAAAATATATACGAAAATAATAAATAATAGATTGAGAAACATAACAGAAGTAATAATAAGTGAAAATCAAAGTGGATTCAGAAAGGGAAGGTCATGTATAGACAATGTCTTTACACTGAAACAACTCATAGAAAAGAGAAGAGAACATAACTTAGAAACTCACATAGGATTTATAGATTTGGATAAGGCCTTCGATCGAGTAAACAGACAAAAATTATGGGAAATATTACGAATGAAAGGATACCCGCTGTGCCTTGTTGAAACAATAAAGACATTATATGAAGGACACAAATATAATTATAGATACCGGATTCAAAAGAACAGATGCAATCAAAAACAAATACTGGATTACGACAAGGATGTAGTTTATCACCCACTTTGTTTAATATATATATAGACGATATTTTTAATAAATGGAAAGTTTTAGTAAATCCAGGAATAAGAATGGATAATAAAATGTGCATAAATAATCTTTTATTTGCTGACGATGTAATCATAATACAGAAAAATGAAGACGACTTACAGAAATCAATGCATGCATTAAATGAAATATGTAAATTATACAATCTAAAAATTTCTGTAAGGAAAACGAAGACCATGGCTTTTAGAGGAAGAGATCCAGTGAGAACCAAAATTATTTTAGAAAATCAAAGTATAGAACAGGTGTCTAGTTTCAAATATTTGGGCTGTGATATTGGCTACAATGTGGAAAGAGATATTGACTCCAAAATAAATAAATTTCAGACGGTGTGTGGAACAATACAGAGAACATTCAAAATAAAATTAGAAAAGAAACCAAGATAAAAATGTATAATGTTATGGCGGTTCCCACAATATTGTATGGATGTGAAACTTGGGCTCCAGTGAAAAGACAGAAGGATAGAATACAGAAGGCAGAGATGCGGTTCCTAAGACAAGTAAAAGGATGTACAAGACTTGATAGAATAAGAAATGAGGATATAAGAGAAGAATTGAAAGTACAGCCTTTATTGGATAAAGTCACGAATTACAGACAGAAATGGATTGATCACATGGATGGAATGAGCAAGGAGAGATATCCATTGTTAGCAGGAAATTATCAAGCAAGAGGAAGACGTGATGTTGGAAGACCTAGAAGACGTTGGGCTGATGCAATATGAAGTCGGAACGGGCAATTGCCTAATCCCTGGAGTGATGATGATGATGATGATGATGATTATTGTTCCTAGGTATTTGAATTCAGCCACTTCCTCAAAATTTCCCTCATTTGTCATTAGCTGCCCATTTCCATTATATACTGAATTTCTACGTGTGACCATATATTTAGTTTTACTGATATTTACTTCCAGTCCTAATTTCTTAGTGTTACTCAATAGTGTGTGCGTGTTGGCCTTTAGTATCTCCTCGCTAACTATATTTAAATAATTATTTGTGAGTAAACAGCTTAATTGTATTCGTTAAATAGTCCTAACAAATGCCAATCTTGATTTCCAAATTCTCCAGATAAATTCACGAAACACTTCGTGATTCGAGAATTTATCGATGATTTGGAAATAACTCGTGGCATTACTTATGATTAATAGATTGGTACTCGGACCCCAAGTTATGAACTAGAGCACTCCGGAATGGAAAAAAAAAGTTCCGATAGCAAATGAAAGGTAGTATCGATTGAGTTTGACCGATGATTGGTATCCTCTCCCTACCTCGATTGTGCTGCCCCCCTCTCCAGCCCTACACAATTCCATTCCATCAACTTCGCTGCTGGAAATGAATTTGTGATATTGAAGAGAGAATACAAACCGTAGTGTTCTCAAATTGGTTTCAGTAGTACGATTAACACTCACAGATGTCACTACCATCACTCCATCGTGATCAAGTGTTCTTCGTTGTACAAGCTCTAAAACATGTTTATAAAACTATCTATCTATCTATCTTCGGGTTTTTACAACTGCTGCCGTCTTCCCGTGCCAAACCTCCATAGCCTACGGTCTTGGGCATCTTCGATGCTTAGCCCTCTAGTTTGCATTACTGTCTTCATGTTTTCCTTCGATATTAACCTTGGTCTTCCTCTTTTCTTCTTTCTGTTCGGATGCCATTCATATAGTTGCTTCGGCCATCGCTCATCTTCCATTCTTAAGACATGTCCTAACCACTTTAATTCCTTCTCGTCAATTCTTTCAATAATGCTTTCTTCTGCTTCCATTATGTTTCTAATTTCCTTATTTGTGACACGTTCTAATCTAGACTTTCTGGCACTTATTCGTAAATAATCCATTTCTAGAGCTATTAGTCTATTCTTGTAATACTTATTGATTGTCCATACCTCACTTCCATACATTGCAACAGATTCCACCAATGTTTTCCAATATATTTTTTTGTGTCTTTCCAAATATGCTTATCCCACCATATGGAATTTAATGATGATATTATTTACCTACTCAGTTCAATTCTATGTTTTATGTTCTCTTTGCCTATACCTTCGATGTTATCCATAATCATTCCCAAATATTTAGTTTGTTTCACTTGCTTTATTTGGATTTCTTCTTCCAATATTAGTTTATAAAACACTTGCTTAAATAACGTCTCCATTCATTTTAATTGTATTAGAGTATTGAATGGTTGCAGAGGTTATGTTTCTTGCCCCTGGACTCGTGGGTGGTGTAATTGAAGTTTTTAACCCATAAATTGAATCGCTGCCCTCCATGGTATATTTACCTTGTCGTGGTGGAGTGACTTTTTTTTAATGATCCTGGGAGCTATGCCGGCGGTACCATTGCTGCCGATAGGGTTACCCATGCCGGACTGGTCGAAGGTGATAAGCCAGACGAAAAATGCACCTTGGTCGAAAGAGTGACGATCTTTCACCGTAAAAATGGAATCGTCAAGAAATGCGGACATGGGTTTAACTGGGGTAAAATTTTCCGGAGGTCATATAGTCCCCTATTCGGTTCTCCGGGCAGGGACTACTTCAGGGAACCCATGCCAAAGGCTCAAACACAGGGACATGTTCTTAGGAACATGGAATGTTAGGACTTTATTTTGAGAATAAAGTACTTGGACCAAAGAGAGATGAACAGACAGCTGAATGGAGAAGACTACATAACAATGAACTACATGGTCTTTATAGGAAGCCAGATATAATAAGAACAGTTAAGTCTCGTAGACTGCGATGGACAGGACATGTTGCATGTATGGGGAATGGGAGACTTGCATGGAAGCTTCTTGTAGGAAAGCCAGAGGGAAAACGCCCAGTTGGTAGACCAAGAATGAGGTGGGAGAATAACATTAACTATGATTTGAGGGAAGCAGATTATACAGGGAATGATTCGAAAGCATTAGCTCAGGATAGGGATGTATGGAGAGCTTATGTCCGTGCGGCCATGAACCTACGGGTTCGATAGTGCCAGTGATTAAGTAAGTAAGTAAATTGAATCGCTGAGTTGAAAAAGAAAGACACTCCACTGCCTTCGAAGAGAGTTTTAATGCGCGCACGACACAGAAATTATTAATTCTTGATGTATTTGCATTGCATATAAGAAGAGGATCAATTTTGTTATTGATCAAAAACTGATCACAGCAAGTTGTAAGAAATTATGTAGTTTTTTTAAAGATTTTCTCAAAAGTAGAGAACTTCGAGTTTCTTCCCTTTTCAACTCAGCGATTCAATTGGCAAATCACTAATATCTTCTCCCAGATATTTAAATCTAAAGTTATGGCTTTTCAGGGCAAAGTGCCTGTCAGAGCAAAAATAGTAATTAATAATGAAATAATAGAACAGATGCTGATGATCAAATAATATTATCAGATTCCGAAGATAGCTTACAAATAGCAGCATATCAATTATTCAAAATTGCCAGCAAATATAATATGAAAATTTCCACTTCAAAATCCAAAACAATGGCAATGTGTGGAAAAAACATACAACGGGTGAAAATTGAGATTGATGGAAAAATTATAGAACAAGTGTCATATTTCTCTTACTTAGGAAGTGTATTTGCAGAGTATAAGAGTGACATTGATTCAAAATTACAAAAATATAATAAAATGAATGGGGTAATACGAAGACATTTTGGTAAACAGATGAGGATAGAGACAAAACTAAGATTACATAACATCACATCAAAAGCTGCTCTAAAATACGGAAGTAAAATTTGGGTTTTAAATAAAAGAAACTCTCATAAACTTCAAGTAAGCCAAATGCGCTTCTTACGATCATTGTTACGAGTTAATAGACTGGATCACCAAAGGAACACTATTATCAGAGGAAAACTTGGAGTAACAAGTTTAAATGAAGATATACAAAGATACCAACAAGAATTGAAAAATCATCTGAGGAGAATGGCAAGAAATAGACTTCCAAAATTGGCATTCCAATATACCCCAACTGGACATAGGGACCAAGGAAGACCAAAACATCGGTGGAAATATCAAGACTATCTTCGCTAGGTTTACCGTACAGGCCACATGGCCTAAAACGAATTTGTTCATGATGATGATAATAGAACAGATAGCATACTTTTACTATCTTGGTTCAGATATAACATATAGCTATGATTGGGATATACACAATAAATTAAACCGATATCAAATGATGTGTGGCACAGTAAGAAGAACCCTCCGAAAGACTCGAAGAGAAACTCAGCTCAGGTTTTATAAAATTAAGGCTGTTCCTGTTCTTTTATATGGATCTGAATCTTGGGTATTTACAAAAAAGATATCTCACACATTCAAGCCACTGAAATTAATTTTTTTAGATGTACACGCATGGATAGATTACACAATGAATCAATAAGAAATGAACTGGGGATATTTTCAATAGACGATAAACTAGAAGAGCACAAATACCAATGGAAAGAACATTTAGACAGAATGGAGAATTCAAGATTACCTAAAAAGATGCACATGGAAAACAGATCTTTGGGACAAAAAAGATTTTTGGGGCGGCCAAGGGAACGATGGACTCGAGACCGTAAAATGTCGCATTGACCTAATCCTGGAAAGGAAGAAGAAGAAGAAGAAGAAATTTTATTTTAATTTAAAATTATATTGTTTAAAATTTTACCACAGGTCCACCGCTGAGGTCTAGGGGTAGCATGCTGCTTTGTCGTGCAGCGAGCCCGCGTTCAATTCCCGGTCGGGACACATTTCCTGGGTGAGATTTTCTTTCGGGTTTTTTTCCTCACCTGTAAGACAAATGTCAGGAAACTTTGAAGCCCAAATGGTCCCCGAACACCATAATCATCATTCACATTCGCCTTAGATTAAGGTTAGGATTGAGAACTCTCCTGGCGTATCATCATCACTCATCATGTCATCGCGGCAGGCGCCCCAACCTCAGAAGTGGGTTACAATTACGCCAGGAGAGAACACCAGAAATGTCGAAGTGGCAATCTGGGACATTGAAAAAAATTACCACATAATTTTTTTATTTATTTTTTGTGTTAATTTAATTTTTTTAATTAAAAATTGTGTACGTAATAATATGCATTCCAGTCCACCGCTGTGGTCTCGAGGTAGCGTGCTGCCTTGTCACGCAGTGGGCCCGGGTTCGATCCCCGGTCGGGATAGTTTTTCTGGATGAGTTTTTATCTGGGTTTTTCCTCACCTGTTAGACAAATGTCAGGAAAACTTTAAGGCCCAAACGGTCCCCGAAATCATATGGCCATCATTATCGTCATCATCCTTCACCGGTGTGGAAAGCAATGGGAAGCTACCACACCTACAATTCCCTAGTAAAGCTGCAAGCATAGCATGAAAATGCTATGATTGCAGTGAAGGACCTGCCCTCGGGCAGAATTACTATGGATGGATGGATATATATATATATATATATATATATATATATATATATATATATACAGATATGAAATAATTACCAGCCTCATGGGCCAGTGGTCAGCGTTAATGACTACTGTTCATGATGTCCCGGGTTCGATTCCCGGTGTAACCATAAGAATTTTTCATTAAAGGGAATTATTCCCGTGGTTGCCCATGGTCTGGAATTTTAGTTAATTTTTCTTTTCACAATATCATTATAATAGTCCACCGCTGTGGTCTCGGGGTAGCGTGCTGCCTTGTCACGCAGCGGGCCCGGGTTAGATCCCCGGTCCGGACAGTTTTTCTGGGTGAGGTTTTTATCGGGGTTTTTCCTCACCTGTAAGACAAATGTCAGGAAAACTTTAAGGCCCAAACGGTCCCCGAAATCATATGGCCATCGCAATCATCATCATTCATATTCATCTTAGATTAAGCTTAGGATTAGGGACTCTCCTGGCGCAACACTATCATCATCATCGCCCATCATATCATCGGGGCAACGTAACCCCGCCTTCCAGGCGCTCCAATCTCAGAAGTGGGTTACAAGTACTCAATTGTCAGAAGAGAACACCAGGAATGTCAAAAGACAACCTGGGGCATTTGCAAAAAAAAAAAAAAAGCATTCCCAGAGTTTAGCCTATGTTTAAGTTGCCCGTCGCCGTGGCGGAGTCGGTAGAGTCCCTACATTTCACTCCGGCGACCCGAGTTCGATTCCCGGCGGGGTAGGGGATTTTAAATCTCCACCTTGGGTCTGGGTGTGTGTCCTGTCTTGTGTTTCTATGTGAGAATAAGATAAAAAGGTTAACAAAGGTAAAACAAAAAGAAAGAACAGTGTAAACGAAAGAAAACGAGAAAGAAAAGAAATAAAAAAGAGAGAAGTAATAATAATAATAATATTAATAATAAAGTAGATGTAATATAAATAATAAAAAAATTAATTAAATTTGATTTTCATAATTATTATATAATTCAGTGACAGCTGTTTCGGTACACTGTACATTCTTCAGACATGTTAACAAATTATGAATTGTGTTCCAACTGATCTAAGCAACAATACAACCAATTAAACCAATACAACCAATTAAAACCAAAAAAAAAAAAATATCAGGTGTATATAAATTTAAGTGTGGCACATGTGACAATGTCTATATAGGACAAACTGGTAGACCTTTTATCTCTCGGATAAAGGAACACATGAGAGCATATAACAGAAATTTAGAAAATTCAAAATATGCTAACCACCTTTTCCAATTTAATCATTGTTTCGATCCAAATTTTGAAATTTTACATATTTGTGATAAGGGTAAGAAGTTAGATCTTTTGGAGGCTGTAGAAATTAATAAATTTAAAAGTAGTAAAAAACTGTTAAATTCTCAACTTGATTTGAATGAATCCCCTTTGTTAAATTTAAAAAAAAATTAAATAAATATTGTTGTATTGTTGCTTAGATCAGTTGGAACACAATTCATAATTTGTTAACATGTCTGAAGAAGGTACGGTGTACCGAAACAGCTGTCACTGAATTATATAATAAATATGAAAATCATATTTAATTAATAAATATGGATTTTCATCAAGTAAACACCAACTCAATTGATTATAAAAAAATAAAAATGTCTTCTGTAAAAAAGTTGTAGTTAAACTATCTGAGAATTTATTTTTATATATTTTAATAAGTTTTTGCTTTATTTATATTTAATTTATTTATAGCTCCAAGGGAATTAATAATGGAATAGCATATATTTCGGTCTGACGTAGTTACAAAAAGTATATTTGCGGTGGATGAGGTTCTGGCAGCCTTCTCAAGTATGTGCTCGTGCCTCAAGCGTACCTCATTAGTCCTCGTATCTCGACTTCTATTTGAGATGCACTCCAGTTCTTTAAAAAAACTGAAACAAGTTCGGATTATTCAAAGAAAATTGTACAAAGTAAATATTATTAACCTAAAACCCAGTTCATATCCAAAATAAATTTAATTTTAATAATATGGAATATTTTAAAAATAAATGGGAATATAATGGTAGAGTAAAAGGTAAAATTCCCGCAGGAGGTCAAAGGGAACCAATATCAATAGTGGGAGATAAACTTCTACGAAAGAAGGCTCAAAAAAATGAAAGAAAGAAAAATATCAACTGTACATAGACTTCAAAAAGGCATATGATTCAATTAAGAGGGAGAAGTTATATAGTATCCTGCTAGAGTTCGGAATTCCTAAAAAGTTAGTTAGACTTATACGAATGTTAAATTATATTTGAAGAGAAAAATTTTCGCCTAGACCGAGACTCGAACCCGGGACCCTTGGCTTTCCGGGCCAAGTGCTCTACCAACTGAGCTACCGAGGCGAGTTACGATCTAGACGCAAATTTTTCTCTTATATACGTTCTAATTCCCTATCGCCAAATGCTTTTGAAACCATTGCTTCTATCTTTGCAAATGGCGGCTTCTTAGTTAAGAAGACATTTATTGGGAATTTAACATTACTTTATAAAGCTAGTAAGGCTTCTAATGATGTTTTTATTATTGATTTAACATTTCTCACTGAAAGATAAATTATATTTGAAGAGAATTTTTTTTCGCCTAGACCGAGACTCGAACCCGGGACCCTTGGCTTTCCGGGCCAAGTGCTCTACCAACTGAGCTACCGAGGCGAGTTACGATCTAGACGCAAATTTTTCTCTTATATACGTTGTAATTCCCTCTCACCAAATGCTTTTGAAACCATTGTTTCTATCTTTGCAAATTTTTCTCTTCAAATATAATTTATCTTTCAGTGAGAAATGTTAAATCAATAATAAAAACATCATTATACGAATGTGTCTAAATGACACAAAGAGTAGGGTGCGTGTAGGCAAACAGTTTTCGGATACTTTTGAAATCCACAATGGGATGAAGCAACGAGACGCACTATCTCCTCTACTACTTAATTTTGTACTGGAGCATGCCATCAAATCTCTAGAAGATGAAGAAGGCCTACAACTCAATGGTATTAATAAGCTGTTAGTTTATGCTGATGATGTAGTACTATTGGACGATAGCGAGGAGTTACTAAAGGACAACACGCACACACTATTGAGTAACACTAAGAAATTAGGACTGGAAGTAAATATCAATAAAACTAAATATATGGTCACACGTAGAAATACATTATATAATGGAAATGGACAGCTAATGAAAAATGAGGGAAATTTTGAGGAAGTGGCTGAATTCAAATACCTAGGAACAATAATCATAAACAGGAATGAGATGCACAAAGAAATTAAACATAGGCTCAATTCTGGAAATGAGTCACTTCGTGAGTTGTGAATTTATCGATAATTTGGAAATCACTCGTGGCATTACTTATGATGAAGTAAGTTCACACCAGGGAAGCACTCATGTTCCATGCCGGGAGGAACTGCAATCAATCACTATAATATACTGTAATAAATTGAATAAAGACATTAATAATAAATGGCTGCCTGTAGTGTTTGAGAAATAATTAATAAAATTAAATAATGTTGCCTGGGAATACATTATAGAGATTAAAACTTTATCTTCCGAGATTCAAATGAGAGTTTTTGTGCCTCTGTGGATAAAAGTGCACGAAGTTTTCTGAATCAAGAGCAAGTTTGTGAAAAAAGATTTACACATCCATTTTCTTGTTCGGGTAAACTTTGAAGAAATTATATAGCTTTCTCTCTTCTCTTTTTTTTAAGTTAATTAAAAAGTTCACGTTTTATATTGATTGTGTTATTTTTTTCTTGCTTGGAGATAATTTCATTAAAAATTCTGTCATAAGTTGTAAGATACAACAATTTTTATCAGTGAAACTTATTATAAAAGTTCGTCTTGCCCTTTCATTGAGGTGCCTTTCTAAGTGTTTCTTTATTTTTTTCACAACATTCTCTTGCGATACAAAGTTCAATACTTATTTGATTTTAAGAGATACAGTAGTGTCCAAAATTAAAGCAGCAAACTGAAATGTCGCTATCATTATTTAAATCCAAATTAACTGATATCTTAAGTTCGACGCAATGAAAACATTAACTGCATAACAACTATATAGAGCATTCCATTAACCCATTCGCCTCAAAAGACGAGGCAGACTCGCCGGCAGTTAAATAGCCATCAACTCAGAAGACGAGACACACTCGCTTAACTCTGCTGTTATATATTTTGCAATATTTTCTACATCCCTTGGCAGGATAATCTTTTGTTAACGTTTATGAATAATAGAGGAATGCGTTTTTGCCTTCAGCCTAATAGTGATCTCAAGTACCGTTATATTTTGTTTGTTTTAAATGTCTGAAAATAGACAATATAATTTACGGTAACTTAAATCCGGTTTCTGGGAAAATGCATTAAGCATTTAAACCTGAAGCGAATGGGTTAATAATCATCTAGGAAGTTACTTACTTTATTTTATATAATTTTAATTTTATTATATTCTATGTTTTTGTTAGTATTAGATCACATCATCATTGTATTTTGTTTAGTCTGTATTTTAATAATATCTTAAAATTGTAATATGTACGCAATTTTTGTATAATTTTACTATTCGCTGGTTGAGTGGAAGAGAAGGCCTTATGACCTTAACTCTGCCAGCTAAAATAAATTATTATTATTATTATTATTATTATTATTATTATTATTATTATTATTATTATTATTATTATTATTATTATTATTATTATTATTATTATTATTATTATTATTATTATTATTATTATTATTATTATTATTTAGGAACAATGATCACAAACAGGAATGAGATGCACAAAGAAATTAAACATAGGCTCAATTCTGGAAATGCGTGTTATTATGCATTGCAGAGACTCTTGATGTCCCAACTCCTTTCAAAAAACGTTAAGCTGAAAATATATAAAACTATTATTCTACCAGTTATATTATATGGGTGCGAAACATGGACTCTTACTTTAAGGGAGGAAATGAGATTACGAGTATTTGAGAATAAAGTTCTTAGGAAAATTTTTGGACCAAAGAGAGATGAACAGACAGGTGAATGGAGAAGACTACATACCAATGAACTACATGGTCTTTATAGGAAGCCAGATATAATAAGAACAGTTAAATCTTGTAGACTGCGATGGGCAGGACATGTTGCACGTATGGGGAATGAAAGACTTGTATGGAAGCTTCTTGTAGGAAAGCCAGAGGGAAAACGCCCAGTTGGTAGATCAAGAATGAGGTGGGAGAATAACATTAACTATGATTTGAGGGAAGTAGATTATACAGGGAATGATTGGAAAACATTAGCTCAGGATAGGGATGTATGGAGAGCTTATGTCCGCGCGGCCGTGAACCTACGGGTTCGATAGTGCCAGTGAGTAAGTAAGTATTATTATTATTATTATTATTATTATTATTATGTTTACTTTCTATCATAATTGTGCCAGAAAATATTACTGGCTCATACTAGAACAAATGGACTTAACTGAGTAAACATTCTAACATAATTTTTCATGAACTACCATAAATAAAAAGTTATTTTATTATTTTTAAAGTGATCTTAAGTTGACACTCAGTATCGAGAAATGGGGTTACAAGTGCTTGATATGGCGTGGTATCACCTCTGGCAGCAACACAGGGCTCACAACAACGGTGCAGCTGCAAAAGAGGTCATCAATCTGATTTTGAGGTATGAACGCAGAGCAATTCTTCCTGCAGAGCAACTCTCAAGTCATCAAGAGTGATTGATGGATGATGACGTGAAGCAACTCGTCTCTTTAGCACATCCCAAACATGCTCTATCGGATTTAAGTCCGGAGACCAAGCAGGCCAATCCATTCCAGCAATGTCTTCAAATTACTGGAATTCATAAACCACCGCTGCTCTGTGTGGACGAGCATTATCCTCCATCAGCAGGAAGTCTGGACCCAAAGTATCTCGAAACAAGCGTACATGAGGTAACAAGATCTCGTCACGATACCTGGCAGCGGTTAAACCTTGTCGGTTTACCGTACAACTTCCTGTAGAGTTGTTCGAGCAGTTATCACAACGCCTGCCCACGCCACTATTGATCCACCTCCATATGAGTACCATTCCAGAATGTTTGATGGCCGAAATCGTGTTCCAGATTCTCTCCAAATGCGAATCCGTCCAGAATCGCTCTGAAGACCGAATCTGGAATTATATGTAAAGAGGGCATTAGTCCACTGTTCGTCCATCCAACTGACATGTTGGTGGCTCCATTCTCGACATCTTTTTTTGTGATCACGTGTCAGGGGTATATATACAGCGGATCTCCGACAGTAAAGACCTCTCTGTTGAAGCCTTCTGTACACTGTTTGTCGCGATACAAATGTTTCAGTGGATGCTGTGAGGTCAGATGCCAGTTGTTGTGCAGTACAACACTGTTCCGTCTTGCCCTTATTGTCAAGTAACGATCCTCTCTTTATGTGGTGACTCTTGGTCGTCCTTGGCCTGGTCTTAGCGTAGTGGTTAAGGCACTGCACTACAAGCCGGAAGGTCGAGGGTTCGAGTCCCGGTGGGGCAGGATTTTTAAACTGACCCAAACCTTCTGGCGGCACTATGGACCTGGGGTCGACTCAGCCTCTAACGGAAATGAATACCATACGCTTGTTTTGGGGTAAAGACGACCGTCACGCAGGGCTGACAACCCGGCTGACATCAAGTGCCGAGTGCCCAGAAAAGTGGAAGCCTCAACCTCCTACTACCCCAAGGGCCTCCTGAGGCCTGTAGTGGAATACCTTTATCTTTTTTTAATGGGTTCGTAGGGGTTAAATTAACAGATTTTCAAGAAACAAAAAAACATATTTTTTGGGTGGAGCTTTAAAGAATTTTTTTGCGTAATTGTGCGTTCTGTCGTACTTACAGGAATGACGACCATGATCGAAAGTTCAATTTCCTAAATTTTGGGTTTGCCAACTTATAAATAACTAAATAACTCTTCTGTAATATTATAAATACCTACCTAGTGCGAGAAGTAAAACCACTGCCCTTTATGTATATACAAAAATATATCCAAAAGGTAGTGTTAATACACATTATTGAAAACAAATCACTGCATTTTAAATGAACTGAACTTTATTTGAAACAATATAAAATAATAAATTCATACTTGCCACCATTTTATGACTGATTGGTGTCACGGCCTGCTGTAGTCTCAACTAAATTATGTTCGCCATTTACCGTATAAACATTGGACATACTGTTAACGTTAGTCAGTTGTTTATAATGAACGTAAATATTTCCAACAAATATGTTACTATTTTACTATTATTTATTATTTTGATAACACCATCGTGCAAAAAATAATGTACAACACACGTTTGTGAAGTGTTTTACAGATCACTGAACAAGACAATCTGAAGTTGAAAGTCTCACATTCTTCTAATTCAAGAATGTATGGTCTCCCCAAAATTCATAAAATTGGGAGGTTTTGTAACATTTGATTCGTCGCAAAGTATATCATATAATTTAATTAATCTCTAGTTTTCTTTTTATTCATTCAGATAAATAAATAATATTTTTAAAAACTAAAAGAACACGCTTTATTAGAAAGCTAACAAAAATGAAAAATAATTTTAATTTCCAATACGCTTGGGATATAATAAAGTGGTCAACAAAAAATCATCTCCAACACATATAGAATAAAATTAGAGTTATCAACAAAAAGAAAATAATTTTACCATCAAAAGCGTGGAGTGCTTTTTATGATTTTTACATTTTCTTCTTAGAGAGCTTAATTTTACCAATATCTGTTTATTATCAAATATATTAATTGATATAGAGCACCCCACGCTTTTGATGGTAAAATTATTTTCTTTTTGTTGATAACTCTAATTTTATTCTATATGTGTTGGAGATGATTTTTTTGTTGACCACTTTATTTTATCCCAAGCGTATTGGAAATTAAAATTATTTTTCATTTTTTAGTTTTCTAATAAAGCGTGTTCTTTTAGTTTTTTTAAAACTATTATTTATATACCCCTAAGAGTTCATTGCTCTACAAACTGAGCTCTTACAACGATTGACTAAAAACTCGACAAGTCCGCCACCTATTATACCAGTTTTCATTTTTTTGATTTTCGGATGATTCTGGCCAGGATTTTAGAAAATAAACATGAAATTATTGTATTGGCACGGGTCCTCTACAAGTATACAAAGTTTCAAGTGAATCCATTGTTTCTAAGTGGGTGAAAATCGCGTTGAAAGATTCCGTTACATTGATACAAAAACACTTTTTTTTTCTTCTGATGATTATGGCCAGGATTTTAGAAAATAAATATGAAATTATTGTATTGTCACGGGTCCTCTACAAGTATACAAAGTTTCAAGTCGATCCGATGATTTTAAGTGGGTGAAAATCGCGTTCAAAGATTCCGTTACATAGATAGATAGATAGATAGATAGATAGATAGATAGATAGATAAATAGATAGATAGATAGAATAGATAGATAAATAGATAGATAGATAGATAGATAGATAGATAGATAGATAGATAGATAGATAGATAGATAATAGATAGATAGATAGATAGATAGATAGATAGATAGATAGATAGATAGATAGATAGATAATAGATAGATAGATAGATAGGTATGGTAGTTTTTCGGTAGGTAGGTCGGTGGTATTAGGTTTAGTTAGGTAGGTAGTTATTTCTGTAGTGTTATTTATTTATGTTAGTTCTTTAGGTATTATCTTTCTTTCATTTCTTTCTCTCTCGCTATCTCTCTCATCTCTCTCTCTCTCTCTCCTCTATATCTCTCTACTCTTCTCGTCATCTCTCTATCTCTCTCTCTCGCTCTCTCTCTCTCTCTAGTCTCTCTCTCTCTCTATCTCTTCCCTCTATCCCTCTCTCTCTCTCTCTTCTCTGCTCTCTCTCTCTCTCTCTCTATCTCTTCTCTCTCTCTCTCTCTCTCTCTCTTCTCTCTCTCTCTCTTCTCTCTCTCTCTCTCTCTCTCTCTCTCTCTCTCTCTCTCTCTCTCTCTCTCTCTCTCTCTCTCTCTCTCTCTCTCTCTCTCTCTCTCTCTCTCTCTCTCTCTCTGCTTGATCTCTCCTCTCCTCTCTCTCTCTATCTCTCTCTCTTCTCCTCTCTATGATAGATAGATAGATAGATATCCAGTCAAGCTAATATAAAGCGTGTAAAATAGAAACAATTCATTTGATTTATTCAGGCGTAGGACCGCACGCGTGTACTTGCTAGCATTTTATGAGTTGCATCAATAATGATATTGAAGCTTGACCGGACAAACTGGTGCATGACTTTGAGTAAACTTTGAGCAGTGAATCAGAACGAATAATCCAATAAGAGGGTTTTTAGCAGAGCAGCAGAGAAGCTGCAGAATATTGGATTAAAACGTGCAGAGTTTGAGCGGTGCGACAATTTAATTTACATCTGAGATTCGAAATAATTTCATAAAACTGTTGCGCAGTCGTCTGTCGCTTGTTTGTTTCTGCTTTAATTAATGTGATGGACAGACACAGCCTTCTATTTTTTTTACAAAGAGGCCTTGACCATTGTTCCATGATTACAATTATAATCTACGTAGATATAAAAAGGGTAAATGTTACAATGCAGGCTAAAAAATGGCTCTCTCTTTGTCTCATTCTAATTGTTAACATTAGTTTAACCTCTCTCATTGTACGTAGGCCTACATGTACGTGGTAAAAGCCCCCCCCCCCGACCTTACAGGGACAGGAGAGATTTTTTCAACTCTTTTATTTTAACGGAACATATTAATTTCAATAAAGTTTCAATGAGAGGCCAAAATCTCCTAAATTTAATTTTTGTTTTGTGTAGACATGTGTATCCACAATCATAGTTAATGTTGTTCTCCCACGTCATTCTTGGTCTACCAAATGGGAATTTTCCCTCTGGCTTTCCTATAAGAAGCTTCCATGCACGTCTCTCATTCCCCATACGTGCAACATGTCCTGCCCATCGCAGTCTATGAGACTTAACTGTTCTTATTATATCTGGCTTCCTATAAAGACCATGTAGTTCATTGTTATGTAGTCTTCTCCATTCACCTGTCTGTTCATCTCTCTTTGGTCCAAAAATTTTGCTAAGAACTTTATTCTCAAATACTTGTAATCTCCTTTCCTCCCTTAAAGTAAGAGTCCATGTTTCGCATCCATATAATATAACTGGTAGAATAATAGTTTTATATATTTTCATGAAGACGGTGTGTGGAACAATACAGAGAAAATTCAAAAATAAAATTAGAAAAGAAACCAAGATAAAAATGTATAATGTTATGGCTGTTCCCACAATATTGTATGGATGTGAAACTTGGGCTCCAGTGAAAAAACAGAAGATAGAATACAGACAGCGGAGATGAGGTTCCTAAGACAAGTAAAAGGATGTACAAGACTTGATAGAATAAGAAATGAGGATATAAGAGAAGAATTGAAAGCACAGCCTTTATTGGATAAAGTCTCGAATTACAGACAGAAATGGATTGATCACATGGATGGAATGAGTAAGGAGAGATATCCATTGTTAGCAAGAAATTATCAAGCAAGAGGAAGACGTGATGTTGGAAGACCTAGAAGACGTTGGGCTGATGCATTATGAAGTCGGAACGGACAATTGCCTAATACCTGGAGTTGATGATGATGATGACGATGATATATTTTCAGTTTAACGTTTTTTGAAAGGAGTTGCATAATAGCACGCATTTCCAGGATTGCAGACAGGTTAAATGTGAATGTCTGCAGCGTCACTCGTGGGGGCCACATTCAATGTCTGTGAGATATAGCAAAAACGTTTTGAGTTTCTCTTTTGATTGTCACAAATTTCATTTAGATACGAGCATCCAAAGCGACGTAACAGTAGTTTAAAGGTTGATACTATATTTGTGGACACGGCGTATTCTTCCCATGTAAAATAATGCATTGTTTATCCGAGAGAGGGCAACTTGTCTTGACCTTGTTAACTTAGGTGTAATTGGTGCAATCAATCTAGCGTCATTTAGTGCTGATGCTTCAAGTAGTGTGCTGAGGTTTCCCTAGTTCGTAATAGCGTGATTCGCGTCATCAAAATATCCTCAAATATCCCGGATTTGCTTTTGCATCTGCTCAAATTTGTGTGTTCTGTTATAAATACGTCTATTGTTTGTGTGTAGTGATGTGTGAATGGACATTTTATAGTTTCCAAAGCCTCTGCTTGATATTTGCGTCACCACGTGGTCTGCAAGGTAAGACTATGTAAATTTATTTTTTGCGCGTTATTGCGTTCTGTCGTACTTACAGCAATGATGGTCATGATTGAAAGTACAATTTCCTAAATTTCGGGGTTGCCAACCTAAATAACTATCAACTTTTATAATATTCATGATGTGTTCCGTTGAGGTATTATTCAAATTAATATATAATTATGGAATATTCACCTGAAAGGTCCGTCTCCTCAACTTAATTATCATTTAACTGTAGCGCTTTCGGGACTTGTCCCATCATCAGCAGGATTCAAAACTGGTGTTTCACTGAAGATCTGGTAGAGGGGGTTGCATGTATTGGCTTCGTTTTCGTTTATCAGGCTGTCGTTGTTGTGAGCTGCTTTCATGATTTCCATCGAAGATAAACGTACTCGAAGAGATGGAAATCATGAAAGCAGCTCACAACAACGACAGCCTGATAAACGAAAACGAACCCAATACATGCAACCCCCTCTACCAGATCTTCAGTGAAACACCAGTTTTGAATCCTGCCGATGATGGGCCAGGCCCCAAAGTGCTACAGTTAAATGATTAATTAAGTTGAGGAGACGGACCTTTCAGGTGAATATTCCATAATTATATATTAATCTAAATAATTATACTGTAACATTACATATTACCTACCTCGTGCGGGAAGTAAAACCACTGCCTTTATGTATACTACATATAATTTATATACAAAAATAGATGTCAGGAAGGTAGTGTTAGTACGTATATATTATATGAAACCAATCACTTAATTTTATATGAACTGAAATTTATTTGAAACGATATAAAACAATAAATTCGTACTTGTCGCCATTTTATACCTGATTGGTGTAACGGCCTGCTGTAGTCTCAGCTACATTATTTTCGGCATTTACCGTATAAACATTGCCCACACTGTTAACATTAGTTTTTTTATAATGAACGGAAATATTTTCAACAAAGGTGTTATTATTTTACTATTATTTATTATTTTGAAAACACCATCACGTAAAGAAATATAAAAAAATAATGTACAACGCACGTTTCTTAAGTGTTTTACAGAATCTCAGAAATTAAAAACCTCGCTATCGCTCGGTTTTTAATAATTTCCTCGCTTCTGTAAAAACGACTTCCCAACCTCGCATTTTAATATACTAATGCAGTACATCGATAACATTAAACTATATAAAATATTCGGTCCATAATTTAAAATTGTGTTGCTATTGGACCACATTTTATAAAAGGAACCAAGCCACAACATAAATGAACTCAGAAAAATGCAATTAAAATTAAATGCCAAGACATTCACAAATAAAAATAAACATTTACTTTCTACTTCAATTAACAGAACATCAAATAGCTTCTATTTTATGAGAAAAGTGCTAACACAAACTTTTTTTTTAATTCTGAGATTTTACGCATTTTTGTTGTTTGGTTCTTTCAGCAGAAAATTAAATGTGGCACATTGTCAATTGTTTTTATTTAGTTCATAAAAAAAACTTCACTGCGCGACAGGCCTAGAAGGCCCTTGGCCTAACCAGTCGGCTGCTGGCCTCACATCTACATCTGCTAACCACAGCTGTTGACGATCATCCTGCCAGTGTAGGGGTGACATGTAGTCAGCATGTCGGGTCCCCCAGCCGTTATTTTCTCAACCTCTTGGAGTCGCTACTTATTGTAGCTACCAAATTCCTACGATGCTAGGTCCCATACAGGCCAAAATGAGGTGAGAGAATAACACTGAAATCTAGCTAATAATTTAAGCTTGGCTTATTCAAACATCATCCTCTTATTGTGTCCTTTCGGAAGGTCGATTCCAAATACGCCTCCAACCATCTCTATCCTCCCATGCTTTGCTTCTTTTTAGTTCTTTCCAGTCGTATCCTCTCTCTTGTAAACTTATCATCGCTTGGTTAATCCATATTTCTCGTGGTCTCCCTCGTGGTCGTTTTCCTTGCAGCTTGTTATTTAACATGCTTTGTGGTAGTCTTACCTTTTTCATTATTTTTAGATGTCCAAATAATTTTAGTCTAATTTTTCTCCAAGCTTTAAAATAATAAAATAAAGTTAAAATGTACCTTCTTAGGTCAGAGTCGTCGTCCTAAACTTATAAAATATGTATGCTTTTTTGTCTGAAGGCCTTTCTGAATCTCTATTCCATCTTCAGCAGGTCTTTCTTCGCTACATTACTTGATGTTCTCGGTGCTGGTCGTAATGTAGTGTTGTATGTACCGAGAACATCAAGCAATGTAGCGAAGAATGACCTGCTGAAGATGGAATAGAGATTCTGAAAGGTCTTCAGACAAAAAAGCACACATATTTTATAAGTTGAGGACGACGGCATTAACCTAAGAAGGTACATTTTAACATTATTTTATTTTGACTATCCACCTCAACGGTTTTAAACAATAAATTCTATTAGTATTGATTTTCTATGTCTGTTTTTTTAATTTTTCAACACTTAATATCTCCCTGATTTTGTCATTTCGTATTCTACCTGTCCTTGTTTTATGTACAATTCCACGTAAGAATGTAATTTCTGTAGCTTCGATTCTGCACAAATCCTTCTTTATATTCAAACACAATGCAGCAAATAATAAAATTAATTTGTTGAAACAAAATGATAACACTGGTCAACATGATTTTTGTCTCATGAGTACCAATAGTTGTACTTAATGCAGTTTTTTATCGTGTTTTCAAATATGTATTCGGAATTTCTCCATCGCCCACAGTTTTTTATTTCAATTTCAATTAATGGATTTAAATAATTACTTTCTGCTTAACAAACAGTAAAGGGATTACGTCAAAATCAATACATACAGTGGTGCACCCTGACTTGCAATCTGCAATGAGACCAGTTCCACACTGCGAAGAATTGCCCATACCAAAGCCTCCAGAACATGTGACATTAGATGAAGAGAGCTCAGATTCTGATGGAAGTAAGGAAGAAGAAGAAACATATTTTGGTGATACAACTTTTGAACAAAGCTGTTCATCTGAGCCTCATTTATTGACTCAAGAAGAACTTAACGATCTCATACGAGATTTAAAGTTATCCAAAAACCAGTCTGAAATGCTTGGTTCCCGGCTAAAAGGATGTAATCTCTCGGAAACCTTGCGTGATGGAAAAAACTGACACCGTATTTGAATTCAGGAGAAAAAATACTATCAGAATCGCATATTTTTCTTTTTGAGACAAAAAAGTTTATTTTTTGTTGCTCAGTGTAATTGGTATTACAAATGGGATTTTTAAAGAACATTTTCTTTTGTTACAGTGATTATGAAAGCGGAAATATTTTGGACAATCTGCTGTCTCGAATGGAACAATACGCCAACAACTTGGAGGCATTGGTCGAGGAACGAACTTCAGACTACTTGGAAGAAAAACGTAAATGCGAGGAACTACTGTATCAGCTATTGCCTAAGTAAGTAATACATTTCAGACAATTATTTAGGTACGGCGCAGAAAGTGGTCATCCGAATTTCGAAATAATTTTGGTTTTAAAATGAAACCTAGGAACGTCGGAGATGAAAACATGAAAAAAAATTTTGCGGACCATCCAGAAACAAAATAGAAAAATAACATTGTATAAAGCACTATTTCCTATCTTACCTCAAGGAAGTGGTTGCCATTGTGCTCGTGACGTCAGATTCGATATTCAGATGTTAGTCCAGGGTGAAAACATGTTTTCTTCAATAGATATGCAAAAATTGAATAAATATTTTATTGTAATAAAAATGCACTGCTATATTTCCAAAATTTCTTAGCAAATAATTTGAAATTTAATAAAAATCATATCCTCACTGTACCGGGAATTATTTTTACATCTTCAGTGTCGGGCTGAACCTAAGATTTTACGAGCTATGAGTTCGTCTGTTTCTTCAGGATCGGGCTGAACTTATGATTTTAACCGGTGATGGATAAGGAACTATTTAAGACAAATAGTGATCAAACTAATTTTAGGCGACGTGATAGAAGGATTTTATTAATTTTCTTTTCTCTCAATAGTAAATTATACACTTTTCCCTTATAACGTGGCTAAGAAAGGTCAAAACCACGACTCAATTTTAATAATGCTTATCGCGGATCTTTCTTTTGTACGTTCTCCAAATGGGAACATTCGCCCTACTCACTTTGACTATCGGTTCTTCAGATAGGGCACTCGCCCCACTTGCTTGACTATCGGGGAGCACTCGCTCCACTCACTTGATTTTTAACTTACATAACATTTTATATTAAAAATTTAAGAAAGTCGTGGATTTGACTTATTTTTCCGTCGCCATTACAATTTTTATACAAAATTTTCATTGGATAAATAAATCTTTTGACACACCTCTATAGGCTACATGTGAAAGTCGATATAGGCCTACTAGATTTAGGGGCGTGAACTTTTACAGGACTATATTCATTTCCAAGTTATTTGAGGTCAATAATCTCTCTAGCTGCCCGCTATGTTTTTGGAGGCTACATTATTTTTTTTAGTTTGAAGTTTCTTAAAAGCAATAAACCTATATTTCATCCCTCCTAACCGTATCAACCTTGAGGATTTGCGTAAAGTCTAAGACCGCAATAAAACTTGTCCTCCAAAATACATAACATATGACCATGCAATAAACTTAAGTTATTTATATTACTTCAGACGCCCTCAAATAACTTAAAACGCCGCTGTCGGAAATTACTTGTTTACTAGAACATATTACTTTATTTTACAATCAAAAGAGCCCTCCAATTATACCGGTTCATCACATAGTGTTTCTTTAAAAAAAATGTTTAACTGAATCGATTGTCGATAACAATCGATACGCCATCGTAAGTATTTCTCGAAAATCAACAACGGTAAATTATCCCTTACGAAATATTCAATAAATAGATGCCACTTACTTGTAACTTAATGTTCACAATTTATCCATCCATCCATAGTAATTCTGCCTGAAGGCAGGTCCTTGACTGCAATCATATCATTTTCCATGCTATGCTTGCAGCTTTACTAGGGAATTGTGTAGGTGTGGTAGCTTCCCGTTGCTTTCCACACCGGTGAAGGTTGATGATGATGATGATTATAAGGATGATGGCCATATGATTTCGGGGACCGTTTGGGCCTTAAGGTTTTCCTGACATTTGTCATACAGGTGAGGGAAAATCGCGATAAAAACCTCACCTAAAAAAACTGCCCCGACCGGGGATCGAACCCGGGCCCGCTGCGTGGCAAGGCAGCACGCTACCTCGAGACCACAGCGCTGGACCCACAATTTGTAATATAATTTATTAGGCTAACCTAACTATTTGAGAATAAAGTACTTAGGAAAATTTTTTGGACCAAAGAGAGATGAACAGACAGGTGTATGGAGAAGACTTCATAACAATGAACTGAATGGTCTTTATAGGAAGCCAGATATAATAAGAACAGTTAAGCCTCGTAGATTGCGTTGGGCAGGACATGTTGCACGTATGGGGAATGAAAGACTTGCATGGACGCTTCTTGTAGAAAAGCCAGAGGGAAAACGCCCAGTTGGTAGACCAAGAATGAGGTGGGAGAATAACATTAGGGAAGTAGATTGTATAGGGAATGATTGGAAAGCATTAACTCAGCATAGGGATGTATGGAGAGCTTATGTCCGCGCGGCCATGAACCTACGGGTTCGATAGTGCCAGTGAGTAAGTAAGCAAGGCTAACCTAACTTATTTCAAATACTCTAACCTGTGAGAGTAATAAATAGAATGGCATTTAGACAATATTAAATTACAGATCTGTAAATAAGTTATAGCCTACTACATGTGTAAGAAACTAAAAGCTAACCTAACCATTTTCAATTACTTTAACCTAGTTTCTTTAGTGATTTCCGCAGATTTTCTTCATGTTTTAATCTTTGGTGATCCCAAGCTTCATTTTTATGCCAAAATTACATCGAAATGGCGATGTCTCGTGTAGTAAACTAGTGAAATGTGTATTTTGTATTGCTTATAACATGTTGTGGAATGCAGGCTTTCACTGCCGGTAATCATGGTATTAAAAGATTCCGGGCTATGTGGCCGTGGTCTATATCTGGCGTTTCTTCCAGACGTTTCTCCCTCATCTGCGGAGGGCATCTTCAGTGGCGAGCGCTTCCAGCTGTTGTTTCCCTGTCTCGCCATTGAAGATGCCCTCCGCAGTTGAGGGAAAAACGTCTGGAAGAAACGCCAGTTATAGACCACGGCCACATAGCCCGGAATCTTTTAACACTTATAACATGTTATTTTACTGTTTTGTTTCTGGATCATCCGCAATTTTTTTTTTGTATTCCCATCTTTAGTGGTCATAAGCTTCATTTCAAAACCAAAATTACATCGAAATTCGGATGTCCACTTTTTGCGTCGTAACCATAACTAATTTCAGACTATTATTTTTCTAACTGGTCAAATAATTTAAAATTCAACCCACATTTATCCATGTGCAAACTGCTGAAGACACCCTGTGCAAGAGTTACTTGCTCTGAGCATTTCCAATATTTTCTTTATTAACTCTGCGTATTTGTTTTTCCATGATATTAAAAATAATGCTTGAAGCACAATGGGATGTTATTAAGATTGTGAAACAAAGATATTAAAGTCTTGAATGAAATTTTCTTATTCTACAAATAAAAAAGAATTTTTCATTAAAATTACAAAAAAATTTAATATTTCATTTTATACGTAGTTATACATGGTTGGATATATCAGCCAATAAGAAGACAGTTATAGCTACATCTCACATTTTAACGAAAATCTTATTTAGTTCCTAAAGGGATAACTTGAAATGAAGTTATATTTACATGTTCACCATCATCATCTTAGTACATTCACGAATTTAGGTCATTTGTTGACCTGTTTCGGTCTCAAGAGAAGCACCATCCAAAAGTCTTTTGAGTGGACGTCCTGCAGGTTGATATCTTAACATTAGTTTGGGTATTCTGTGACCTTCCATTCGATGAACATGTTGCATCCATCTTGACTTATAATCAGAAATTTTGTTTTCTAAAGGTTCCATGTGTAATTCTTCTAAGATGTCTTCATTTTTTTGTAATCTAGTAGTGTGTATCCTGCAGTCCTCCGATGTTTCATATATTAAATGATCAAAAATGGTGGTCCTACAGTGCCTAATAATTTCTAAATTGGCATTTTTGCCTATATTCATCATCATCATCATCAATTACATCCCAAGACATCTAAAAAGCTCAAACAGCGTTCGACAAACTCGTAACATGGGCCGAAAAGAACGACCTCGAAATAAATGAGAAGAAAACAGTAAAAATGCCCTTCAGGAAAGGAGGAAGACTCGCAGCGAATGACTGCATTTGGTATAAGGGAGACCCACTGCAGTTCAAATATCTGGGGATCACACTGCAGAGCCGAGGTGACACCTTCAACAAGCACATCAAAGAACGCGCTTAGCGGCCAGAATAGCAACGAACAGCATTAAAAGCCTGAGTAAACTAACCCTGGAGACAGCAATGACCATATTCCGCTTAAAAATTGGACCAATCATGACCTATGGACTAGAAGTGATTTGGAATAACCTAAGTAAGGCAAACCTAGAGGAAATAGAGAAAGTCAAAGCACACTTTTTAAAGACAGCGCTAAGCGTATCAAAATACACGCCTTCACGCCTAACATACATACTGACAAAGGAACCATTCTTCATAGAAGAGCTCCACCTGGACCTTCTCGTCCCGGCAACAGATGCCTACAAAGAACTGCTGAGGGAACTAAACGAGAAGAGATATGGCCTTAGTTCTACGCAACGGTTGCGATGATATACAGCGAATGGACAGCAGCCAGATACGACCTCAGACACACCGTGACGAGAGTCGCGGTCCATAGTTTCGACCACAGGATATGCACAACAGTGAAGCGCCATACTACAATAGTATGGAATTTAAAGATATTTACATTCTTATCTTATTCTGTAAAATATTAAAACTAAAAAATAAATAAATAAATAATAGCTTTAAAAAACTAAAACAACACGCTTTATTAGAAAACCGAACTCAAAAATGAAAAATAACTTTAATTTCCAACACGCTTGGGATAAATTTAAAGTGGTCAACAAAAAAAATCATCTCCAACACATACAGAATAAAACTAGAATTATCAACAAAAAGAAAATAATTTTACCATCAAAAGCGTGGGGTGCTTTTTATGATTTTTACATGTTTTTCTTAGAGACTTTACTTTTACCAATATCTGTTTATTATCAAATATATTAATTGATATAGAGCACCCCACGCTTTTGATGGTAAAATGATGTTCTTTTTGTTGATAACTCAAGTTTTATTCTATATGTGTTGGAAATTATATTTTTGTTGACCACTTTAAATTTATTCCAAGCGTGTTGGAAATTAAAATTATTTTTCATTTTTGAGTTCGGTTTTCTAATAAAGCGTGTTGTTTTAGTTTCTTAAAACTATTATTTATTCTATCATGTACATTTTATATATATACTGGCTAATACCCGGCGTGCGCTGCTACTCATAAATTAATGCTAATATGTTTTTACCACCAGCCGTGCACTGCCCGGGAATCTGCTTATCCCGATCTTCTTGTCACCAATGAAAGACAAAAATGGTTATTGTGAGTTATCCGTAGAAGATAAACATATGCTGTCGCGGACTTTTTTGTAGAGTTTTTTGAGATGTTCAATTCTGTGTACATTAATTTGGTGTATTTGTTATGGTTTAGGCAGCGTAAGCCATTTAAGCATCAAAATAGGTACTTTATTTCACGTTTTTCACTACAAAGGGTGATTTTTAGGGGTGAAGGGGTTGAGTATTACAACTCTCTTATAGCCTATGTGGGGGCACGCCGTAGCGTAGTGGTTAATGCATTGAGCTACAAGCCGGAGGGTCGAGGGTTCAAGTCCCTTTGGGGTCAGGATTTTTAAACTGACCCAAACCTTCTGGCGGCACCATGGCCCTGGGGTCGACTCAGCCTCTAAGGGAAATGAGTACCAGACGCTTGTTCTGGGGGTAAAGGCGGCCGTCACGCAGGGCTGACAACCCGGCTGACATAAAGTGCCGATTTCTATAAAAAGTGGGAGCCTTAACCTCCTACTATCCCAGGGGCCTCCGGGCCTGTTGTGGGATAACTTTACTTTTTTTATAACCTATGTTCATTCCGGGAATCTTCTGAGCATTTTGCAAAAAAAAAACATCAAAATCGGATCAACGGTATGGCCGCGCATAGAAAATTACTAGTTATAATAAAAGTTTAGGAATTATTAATCAAGTTATGAAACCATCCCTTGTACAAAAAAACACCAGATTACGTTTATATAACACTTTGGCTAGATCAGTGTTGACCTATGGTAGTGAAGCATGGACACTAAAAAGACAACATGAAAGCAGAATAACGGCTTGTGAAATGAGATTCATGCGCAGAACAGCGGGTTACACCAGATGGGATCGGAAAAAGAACACCGATATCTTAAAAGAATTGAAGACTACGCCAATTTTGGAATATATTAAACAGTACCAACTAAATTGGAAACACCATCTTGAAAGAATGAGTTCAAATCGGATCCCCAAAGCTGTTTATAATTATATACCAAGAGGACGAAGATCACTGGGCCGTCCTATGAAACGCTGGAGGGAAAATTTTCTAAAGGATCGTAACAGGCCTTGGCCTTATACTTGGAAGGAAGAAGAAGAAGCAGAAGATTTAAATATTTTCAGACGCAAATAATTTAAGTGTTTGATGATTCTATGCCACCACTTAATTTAAAAACTACAATGGGGAAGAGAAATTGGAAGAGGGGTGAGGCACCTACCCTTTTCAACATCTACCTGGAAGACGTAATTAAGAACTGCTCCAGTAATACGGGAGGCGTAAACATGGGAGGAAGAAGAATAAAGTGCATAAGATTTGCTGATGATATGGCTTTGCTAGCAGAAGATGCAATGACATTCAGGAACATGCTGATGGAGCTGAATGATAAGTGCGAGGATTATGGGATGAAGATAAATATAAATAAGACAAAGACCATGATTATAGGAAAGAAACAAAGGAAGATAAACATGAAGATTAAAGATGAGGCCATTGAGCAAGTGGAGAGCTTCAAATACTTGGGTTGTACTATCAGTAGTAACATGAACTGCGGTCAAGAAGTAAAGCAGAGGATAGCAATGGCAAAAGAAGCTTTCAACAAGAAGAGGAGCATTTTCTGCGGACCTATGACAAGAGAAATAAGAAAGAGGCTAGTGAAGTGCTTTGTGTGGAGTGTAGCATTATATGGTGCAGAGACGTGGACATTACGACGGAAAGAGGAAAAGCGACTGGAAGCTTTTGAGATGTGGATATGGAGAAGAATGGAACGTATAAAGTGGACAGACAAAGTAAGAAATGAAGATGTGCTAGACAGAGAGTGGGTGAAACGAGAACAATGCTGGAATTCATAAAGAAGAGGAAAAGAATTTGGTTTGGGCACTTGCTAAGAAGAAACTGCCTGCTGAAGGATGCTCTAGAAGGAATTGTCAACGGAAAGAAAGTTAGAGGCAGAAAAAGACATCAGATGATAGACAATATTAAAATAAATGGTTTCAAATATTTGGGCTGTGATGTTGGCTACAATGTGGAAAGAGATATTGACTCCAAAATAAATAAATTTCAGACGGTGTGTGGAACAATAGAGAACATTCAAAAATAAAATTAGAAAAGAAACCAAGATAAAAATGTGTAATGTTATGGCGGTTCCCACAATATTGTATGGATGTGAAACTTGGGCTCCAGTGAAAAGACAGAAGGATAGAATACAGACGGCAGAGATGAGGTTCCTAAGACAAGTAAAAGGATGTACAAGACTTGATAGAATAAGGAATGAGGATATAAGAGAAGAATTGAAAGTGCGGCCTTTATTGGATAAAGTCACGAATTACAGACAGAAATGGATTGATCACATGGATGGAATGAGTAAGGAGAGATATCCATTGTTAGCAAGAAATTATCAAGCAAGAGGAAGACGTGATGTTGGAAGACCTAGAAGACGTTGGGCTGATGCATTATGAAGTCGGAACGGGCAATTGCCTAATCCCTGGAGTGATGATGATGATGATGATGATGATGATGGTTTGTATTGCAGATACAAAAAGGAAAGCTGAGTCAAGGAAAGAGTGGAGAATGCTGAGTTTGCAGTGAAAGACCTGCTCTTGAGCAGAACACTATGAATGAATGAATGCTTTATTAAGGTAATTGGTATATTTTAACAGAGAAGGTTTAGAAATTTGTTTTATTAATTTGATACATCGAATGTAGAATGTTTCTTTTAAACGATAGTTGAAAATAAGTTATATTTTGAACAGCATACGATGTACAGTTATCTAAAAATCCAATTTCTGCTTCTCCCTGGCACGGTTATAAGCTCCCCAACCTCATTTCTCCCTGGAATTCCACCTTCCTACCCCTCTCGACTGTCTCAGACTCAATTATGTTCCTCTTCGCCCCTCTCCCCTACTTTGTAATTCCAGCACCGTTCCAACTTCCCACAAATTTATGGATTTCAAAGTCACCAGGCAGTGCAGCCAACTTCTGTAGTATCACCATGATGAAACTGGGTAATTTTATTTATTAAATGGAAAATTGAAGACGCCGTGACATCAAATGGAAAGTTTTGAGATTGAAGGAAGTGGAATATAGATAGAGTCCATGTCAACAGGAACTCTGTCGGAGAAAGAATCTAATTTCCCTTCCACCTGCAAGTTTCACAGAAATACGTTACAGATGGCAGCCTATAATTGCATGTCAGACATAAAGTAAACTTCTTGCGAAACAAGATAACCAAAAATTAAGTAGACAAGTTCTACACGAAAATTCAATTTTAAATTCTTTTTGCGCCATAATGCGTTTTGTCGTACTTACAGCAATAGCGACCATGATTGAAAGTTGAACTTCCTATATTTCGGGGTTTGCCAACATAAATAATTATACTGTAATAAAATAACTATACTGTAATATTACATATTAGAAACACATGTGTGGGAAGTAAAACCACTGCCCTATATGTATATTATAAACAATGTTCATACAAAAAAATATCCGAAAGGTAGTGTTAATTAACATTATACGAAACAAATCAGTGCATTTTTAAATGAACTGAACTTTATTTAAAACAATAAATACGTACTCGCCGCCATTTTATCACTAATTGGTCTCACGGCCTCCTGTTGTTGCAACTAATTAAGATTGTCCACACTGTTGACGTTAGTCAATTGTTTATTATGAACGCAAATATTTCCAACAAAGATGATACTGATGTTTTTATTATTAATTTAACACTTCTCACTGAAGGATAAATTATATTTGAAAAGAAAAATTTTCGCCTAGACCGAGACTCGAACCCGGGACCCTTGGCTTTCCGGGCCAAGTGCTTTACCAACTGATCTACCCAGGCGAGTTGCGTTCTAGACGCAATTTTTTCTCTTATATACGTTGTAATTCCCTCGCGCCAAATGCTTGATACCGTAGCTTCTATCTTTGCAAAACGGCGGCTTCTTAGTTAAGAAGACATTTATTGGGAATTTAACATTACTTTATAAAGCCAGTAGTGTATAGGAAATTATGTTTTTATGCTTTCAGATCAGTGGCCAGTCAGTTGATCCTGGGACAGTCTGTCATAGCGGAGACGTACGACAGTGTTACTATATATTTCAGTGACATCGTTGGTTTCACTGCATTGTCCGCTGAAAGCACACCTCTTCAGGTAAGAATTCTCCACCATCATCATTACGATAATAATAATTATAGTAGGTTTAGGCATTTCCGACCCAACTTCTCTCAAAAAATTATTAAACTGAAAGTTAGTAAAATTGCTATTCTCACGTCCCGTGCCATGACCGAATGGTTTAGGCAAGATACCTTGGCGCAAAGCAAGGGACATGCGCTGGTTCGTGTCTGTACTGGGGAAGACATTTTCTCATTAAATTTTTGAACGAGTGCGGGACCGGTACCCATCTAAAATGGATTGCTACAATAAGTAACGGCTACAGGTTGAGAAAACCGGCTATGACGGCTGAGGAAACCCGACAAGCTGATCACATGTCACCCCCTTCCCGAATGAGTGATCAGCTCAATGTCGGGGCCTCTTCCAAGACAACACGACATTAAGACGAAACACGCCATTCACACTAAACATGGCTAATATGATAATGATCATGGCCACATGTTGATCGGGAAACCGGTCGGGCCTTAATGGTTTCTAACATTTGTGTCACAGGTGAGGAAAACCGCGAAAAAAGCATCACCCAGAACTTGTCCCGAACGGGAATAGAATCCAGTACCACTGTTTGTGAGGCAACGACGCTACTCCGAAACCATAGCGGTGGACCTAATAACTAACTATCTCATGGCACTATTGAACCCGTAGGTTCATGGCCGCGCAGACACAAGCTCTCCATACATTCCTATTCAGAGCTAATGTTTTTCCAATCATATTCTTCTTCTTCTTCTTCGCGGTTCAGGTTTATTTACTAGCCTGTTCTGGCTCCAAATTGCTGCTGTTTCCATATTTTCTTTGGTCTTCCCAAACTTCTTCTTCCTCGTGGTGAATAGCTGTATGCTGCTTCTGGTATTCTATTCTCAGTCATCCTTGCCAAGTGTTCTTTCCAGTTTGTTCTGTGTTTCACTATTGTTGTGTTTAATTCCTCTACTTTTATTTGCTGTCTTATTTCTGCGTTGTGTTTTTTGTCTGTCCTTTGATATCCTACTATTGATCTGAGGAATTTCATTTCAATAGCTTGTATTCTGGCAGATTTTTGTGTTGTCACTGTCCATGTTTCGGATCCATAAGTAATAATAGGCACTGTCATTTTCCAATCATACCCTGTATAATCTACTTCCCTCAAATTATAGTTAATGTTATTCTCCCACCTCATTCCTGGTCTATCAATTGGGCGTAACAACAATTAAAATTATATTTTGTTGCAATTGTTACGTCAGTTACCATGAAATTCACCTACGTAATTTGTAAATTTTTCACTTGAATTCTGAGATAATATCCTATATATTTGTTATTTCTTCTTGCTTTGCACTATGTGCAAAAAAGAAGCTTAGAACGTGTTGGGGAATTTTCTTGACTCGAGTTTGAAATATGATGGGAAGTGATTTTTCTCTGGCAGTTCTGAGGTGATCGACACCATGATATTTAGATCAATGTGTCTGACGCCGCGGGGTTGAACTGGGGGAGGGGGAGGTTTTTGCACAATACCACGTACTGTATTGCACGGCCTGCTGGATGATTACTTGTTTCTAGAATTCCAATAGTTTTACAATCATATGTTCTCTAGCAAATCTCTCTGTATTCTATTGCCACTCGCTTCAGCAACGATATAACATATATTGCAAAAACTTCTGTTTGCCGAACATGTGACCTGCAAACCCGAGAAAATATATTCAATTTATTATTTTATTTAAGTCGGTTACAGTGTACTACTGGTTATATATTTTTTTCTTCTTCTGGTTCCGAGGGTCGAGGGTTCAAACCCGGCCGGGATCGTTGGACTTTTTTAAGATTCAAACATTCTTGGTGTAAATCCTAAGGGTCAGAATTTAAGTCTTAAACCCGTGGGTCCCGAGTTTGAAGATTTTTTAGGCTCGTTAAAGATCTTTAACTCAGTATAAAGAGGTCTCTAAGCAAAATTTAGCTAACTTTTTCATCATAAGTAATGCCACGAGTGATTTCCAAATTATCGATAAATTCAAGACTCACGAAGTGAGGAGTGAATTTATCTAGAGAATTTGGAAATCAAGAGTGGCATTTGTTAGGACTATTTAACGAATAAAATTAAGCTGTTTACTCACAAATCATTATTTAACTATAGTTATTTTAAAATATTTATATATTTAATGTAAACGGCGATGTTTGAAAACAAATGAGAAATGTTATGTTTCATTTGTTTATCACTGCAACCAGATCATATTTATTGCCAAATATAATCGCAATATTGTAAAAATGCACCCTAGTGGAGAAAAAACGAAGCACGTCATTACAGGTTATTAATTAATGTCTGATGTCCTATGATGTAAATATGTCAATTATATTTTTCTGCAACGTTATTTCCTGGAAAATAATACGTTTATGAAAGTGCAAACAGTGTTTTTTTTTGTGGTATAAATAATCAATTGCTACGAATGCTTTTCTATTATATCTCGCAAGCAGAATCTGGTTTCTTTCGTGCACTATATATATACAATCTGGAAGTCACTTGGTAAAATGAAAGTGATAAAATCGAGGTGAAAACGACTGTTATTGGTTGTAAATCAAAATTCATTGAAACGTGATTGGTCATTGATTCCCATTTGGGGCATGAGTTAAATAGTCAATAGTAATATCTTAGTTGCCCACTAGATCTCTCAATTCTTTCAATTATGCTTTCTTCTGCTTCCATTATGTTTCTAATTTCCTTATTTGTGACATGTTCTAATCTAGACTTTCTGGCACTTCTCCGTAAATAATCCACTTCTAGAGCTATTAGTCTATTCTTGTAGTACTTATTGATTGTCCATACCTCACTTCCATACATTGCAACAGATTCCACCAATGTTTTACCAATATATTTTTTTGTGTCTTTCCAAATATGCTTATCCCACCATATGGAATTTAACGATGATATTATTTTGCTACTCAATTCAATTCTATGTTTTATGTTCTCTTTGCCTATACCTTCAATGTTATCCATAATTATTCCCAAATATTTAGTTTGTTTCACTTGCTTTATTTGGATTCCTTCTTCCAATATTTAAATTTTCTCTTTCATTGCTATTTATTGCCAGATATTCTGTTTTTGTAAATTTACTGTGAGACCCCATGATTCATATGTGTTTTTCAACCTTTTTATCATGAATTCCATATTATATTATTTAATATCCGAAATTTATAAACCCTATTTTGCCTAAGGTATATTAGGGTACTATTTTCTTAAAGAAAACACCCCATCAATAATAATAATGTGTTTTTTAAGAGTTTTGCCGATGTTTAATTTCTTACAGCACCTCACTGGCGGCACTATGGCCCTGGGGTCGACTCAGCCTCTAACTAAAATGAGTATCAGACGCTTGTTCTGGGGTAAAGGCGGCAGTCACGCAGGGCTGACAATCCGGCTGACATAAAGTGCCGCTTGTCTAGAAAAAGTGGGAGCCTTAACCTCCTACTACCCCAAGGGCCTCCTGAGGCCTGTTGTGGGATCACTTTACCTTTTACCTCATTTCTGTTTGTAACTAAGGTTCCTAGGTATTTGAATTCCGCCACTTTTTCCAGTTTTTCTTCATTTGTTATTACGTATACATTCCCATTTGATTGTGTGTTTCTTTGTAACTACATATTTGGTTTTATTTACATTTAATTGAAGCTAAGTTTACCAGTTTTTTAATAGAACGTGGCCTACTGCGTCATCTGCACATACCGACATATGATTAACCCATTCGCCTCAGAAGACGAGACACACTCGCTTAATTCTGCTGTTATATGTTTTGAAATATTTTGTACATCCCTTGGTTGGTTATCTTTTGTTAACATTTATGAATAGTAGAGGGATGTGTTTTGGCCTTCACCCTTATTGTTATCTCAAGTACTGTTATCTTTTGTTCGTTTTGAATGTCTGAAGATATACAATATAAATTTACGGTGACTCAAATCCGGTTTCTGGGGAAATGCATTGAACATTTAAACCTGAAGTGAATGGGTTAATACCAATTACCTGGGGGCACGCCGGCCGTAGCGTAGTGGTCAAAGGCACTGCGCTACAAACCGGAAGGTCGAGGGTTCGAGACCCGGTGGCACAATGGTCCTGGGGTCGACTCAGCCTCTAACGGAAATGAGCACCAGACGCTTGTTCTGGGGATAAAGGCGGCCGTCACGCAGGGCTGACAACCCGGCTGACATCAGGTGTCGATTGTCTAGAAAAAGTGGGAGCCTTAAACCTCCTACTACCCCAAGGGCCTCCTGAGGCCTGTAGTGGGATCACTTTACCTTTTGCTTGTCTAAATATATTTGATATTACTGTTTTTAATACACAAGTGATCTTCTTGGTGATAAAATATTAAAATATATATGCAGTCAATATGCCCATTTCACCAATTAATGTTTTAAAATGGTCAACAAGTTTCTACAGCCAAGCTGTCATTCTCAAGACCAGATATTGACTCAATATCTGGTCTTGAGAATGACAGCTTGGCTGTAGAAACTTGTTGACCATTTTAAAACATTAATTGGTGAAATGGGCATATTGACTGCATATATATTTTATTACTGTTTTTATTTTTTTCAGGTGGTGGATCTTTTAAACGACCTGTACAGTTGTTTTGACTCCATCATTACAAACTTCGACGTTTACAAGGTTGGTAATTAATTCTCATTTGAAAATCATAGTTTTTCTAGATAATTTAAATACCGTATTATTATTTTTATTGCGATTGAGCCCACGTAGCACTATCCAAAACAGTTAGATGGATTTCCTTTTACTCTATATTTCCCTAATGTTTTTTGTCTAAGGGCTTTCTTCGTCTCTTTTGTCCGTGTTGTTCAGTTTTTCCTTGAGTTTGACCTCTTGTGCAACCTGCCACTAGTCTACCCTAATTCTAAAGATTTATGATATCTTCTTGAGTAACTCCTTTTCGCTTCACGAATCCATTTAATAGTATCCACTGATGATTTACTTTTTATTATTATTATTGTTATTATTATTATTATTATTATTATTGTTATTATTATTGTTATTATTGTTAATTTTAGCTGGCAGAGTTAAGGCCATAAGGCCTTCTGTTCCACTCAACCAGTGAATAGTAAAATTGTACAAAAATTACACACTTATTACAATTTCAAAATATCATTAAATTATAGACTAAACAAAAGACAATCGTGGTGTGATGTAATATTAACAAAAACATGGAATATAATAAAATTAAAATAATATAAAATAAAATGAAGTAAGTAAAGATTCCTAGATGATTATTTACAAAATGCAGAATATAGTTGTTATGCAGTTAATGTTTTCATTGCGTGGAACTTAAGATATCAGTTAATTTGTATTTAAATAATGATAGCGATGGGAAGTGAGTTCCAAGCTCTAGCCACAGATATTGTCAAAAATTCAGAGTACAGACATGTCCTGTGCTGTGGTATCAAAAGTAAAGAAGACTCTTGTGACCTTGTTCCTAAATTGTGATGAGCCGATAAATCTTGAAAATGTGTTGACAAATATGAGGGCAGAAATTGGGAATAGTATCCCAGGATGATTTATTGAGAGCTTATGTCCGCGCGGCCATGAACCTATGAGTTTCTTAAAGTCAGTTAGTTAAATTTTATCAGTCGGTTTATTTCAGTGGTGAAACAATTGAAAACAGTAAATTAATAACAATGGAGGATGCACGTTCATACATCATCAACGTAGTGAAGTAGATCTTCATTTTAATGTATGACGATGTTGGAGAGTGGAGTTGAAACTGAACAATGTTACGTGGCAGCCAATTCATCATAATCCACTTCAATATTTGCCTCGAATAACTGTCAGAGAGACAGACAATGTCGAGCATAACAAAGCGCCTCTACCTAAAAATTGACACTTGGATCCAGCAAACACGTTGATATTGTTGCTTGTGACAAGATTTTCAGTTTAATTGGGCGATAATTTTGCAGCATTAATCACTTTTCCTGTCGTTCATATTTTTAGAACCCTTACTTAAATTACTATTTTTTTTCTGCAATTATGGATGTAAAACACAGACTCTTAATTTCCCAACTCCTTTCAAAAAAACGTTAAACTGAAAATATATAAAACTATTATTCTACCAGTTATATTATATGGGTGCAAAACATGGACTCTTACTTTAAGGCAGGAAAGGAGATTACGAGTTCTTAGGAACATTTTTGGACCAAAGATAGATGAACAGATAGGTGAATGAAGAAGACTCCATAACAGTGAATTACATGGTCTTTATAAGAAGCCAGATATAATAAGAACAGTTAAGTCTCGTAGACTTCGATGGGCAGGACATGTGGCACGAATGGGGAATGAAAGACGTGCATGGAATATTCTTGTAGGAAAACCAGAGGGAAAACGCCCAGTTGGTAGACCAAGAATGAGCTGGGAGAATAACATTAACTACGATTTGAGGGAAGTAGATTATACAGATGATTGGAAAACGTTGGCTCAGGATAGAGATATATGGAGAGCTTATGTCCGCGCGGCCATGAACCTACGGGTTCGATAGTGCCAGTGAGTTTGTTAGTTAAAACAGAGACGCCCAAACTACGGCCGCGGGCCTCATGCAGTCCTACATCCCTTTCTATACGGCCCCTGTGGAGCTGTAGTATTGTTACTGTAGGAATCAACACGCCGGCCGTCAAAGCCTATAATTATACATAAGCATAACAAAACCAACTTAGAGTAGTAACACTTTTCAAAGGAGGGGCTAAGGCCCAACATTGAGAAGTTACTTCATTGTAGATGGATACTGCACCGACTTAACCACTACATTATGGTCTACTATAAAATTCACAGTTATATCTGCCTAAGTATGTATATATCTTATCTCTAAATTCATTCAACTTTCTCTTCGTTGTTAATATCAGTTTTAGTTCTTATATTTTCGGCATGAATGCTCTAAATAACAATTAAATATGTGAGATAGAGCATATGTCTAAGTGTGCGTTCAGTTTACTGAATTCACACATCGATATAGTAATAATGGTGGCGGCGGTGGGATTGATGTTTCTCTTGTATACAGGTGGAGACAATAGGAGACGCATATATGGTAGTTTCTGGCCTACCTGTACGCAACGGCAACCTACACGCTAGAGAAGTCGCACGAATGTCATTGGCCTTACTCTCAGCAGTACGTGGGTTCACTATCAGACACCGACCTACGGATCAGCTCAAATTACGGATTGGAATGCACACAGGTCAGTACTAATCCATTTTTCTAATTGTTATTGTGTTATTTTTAGTATATTTCGTGTATTATGTGTGTTTTCCAATGTGTGTGTAAATGATAATGAGAAGAAGAAGGGAAAGAATGAAATCCAGTGCCACCACATAGCTTATACCTGTCGTAAAACACCAACGGGCCCATTAGTGTTAAATTCCCCATATGACGAACAAATCGCCATGAACAGTACATTTAACTTCCCAATATATTATTGCGGAAGGGTTTGCAATTTAATCCAAATATCTGGTTAATATCTACCGATTATAAATTGTGCACCACCGTCTCTCCCAGCCCGAGATTGTAAATTTATTAGTTAAAAGTTCCAACCTCACCGGGTTTCGAACCCTGACCCGCTAGTCAGAAAACAGGCTCGCTACCACTTGAGCTAGCGCAGTCTGTTTCGTGTATTTTTATTCCCCTAATAGATTTAATCATTATTTACGTCCTTTTTTAATGGACAATTGTGAAATGTATACATTTATCATTCTTCGTTACAGAAGCCGTAAGATGGAACTGCGACCTCGTCCCGCTGCCTCTTATGATGGAGAATTGTGTATAACGGAAAAAAAATAACTTATTTAATTAAATGAAAATAAAACTTAAAGTTTTATGTGATTTTTATATTTATTAAAATATAAATTAGTAACAACTGTTTCGGTACTCTGTGCCTTCCTCAGACATGATTACAAATGAATGAATGTTGTTATTATAAAATAATGTTTGCACGGGATGGCTGGATAGCGAACACCGTATTGCGCTAACGTACGGAGTTAGAGGTACAGGGGTACGGGTTCAAGTCCGGTTATGTTAAAGGCCGTAATTTTTTTTGTTTTAATGTCATATGTAGGCTATCTATATATATATATTATATATATATATATATATATATATATACCTTGTCACGCAGCGGGCTCGGGTTCGATTCCCGGTCGGGACAGGCTCTAGGTCCGGGAGCCAACGGGAAGCGACCACACCTATAATTCCTTAGCAAATCTGAATGAAAAAAAAATGCTATGATTACAGTGAAAAAACCTTGCCCTCGCGGCCCCCAGAATTACTATGAAGTGATGGATATATATATATATATATATATATATATAATGGTATGATAAGAAAAATAAATGCCTGGACGGGATTCGAACCCGCATCTCTGAGTCTGTATATCACACTGAGGTACAGACTCAGAGATGCGGGTTCGAATCCCGCCCAGGCATTTATTTTTCTTATCATACCATATTAAGCTTGCATTGCTCAATGTTAAACATTTAATTATATCATATATATATATATATATGTGTGCGTGTGTGTGTGTGTGTGTGTGTGTGTGTGTGTGTGTGTGTGTGTGTGTGTGTGTTTTTATATTTTTTATGTATGACTTCAGGAGCATGAAGTCTGTAGCTCTGTATGTATTTATTTATATGTTCATTTTTTATTCGTGGAACGTTAATATGCACGTAAGGCAAAAGAGGCCCTTGCGTAATATTATTGAAAATGTATGCACTGGTTATATATAATAGTATGTTATCTTTATTCATGGAACAGAATGTACTCATGCGGCCAAACAGGCCCTTGCGCAATATAAGTATATTGTATTTTCTTTCTTTCTTTCTTCTTTCTTTCTTTCTTTCTTTCTTTCTTTCTTTCTTTCTTTCTTTCTTTTTCTTTCTTTCTTTTTCTTTCTTTCTTTTTCTTTCTTTCTTTTTCTTTCTTTCTTTCGAATAAAATAAGCTAAACTCAACAACCTGTGACGTGATTTTTTTTAATTCATTCGTTCAAATTTTATTCTTAGAGCTTCATTTTTGAAATTATGTCCCACCAGTTACGATGGTTTTTACATGTTTTCTAACGATTATATCAATATATTTTTCTATGATATTTAACTACACACGCAGCATGAAGATTTGGCAGCCATATTGATTTTAACCAATATTCTATGCAACAACAAAGACGTGTTCCAGTGCAGGCAACATACAGTATGTAGTAACTAAGTGTATACATATACTTTAGAATTTCACAAGTTAATATTAATTTTGGGTGTTGCGTTCATTCACAGGTTAGAGTGCTTAAATTGCGTTAGGATAGCTTGTAAGTTAGTCTTTCACAGGTTACAGTATTTAAATTGAGTTAGCTTAACTTTTAGATTGGTATTTTACAGATTAGATTACTTAAATTGTGTTGTATTAGCTTTTAGGTTCGTTAAATATCGTGCCATATGTTGGCTGCATCCCGTGATTCCACAGTGTAAATAGATTCGGGGTTTTTTGGCGCATGCGCATGGTGTATGTTTGGAACATAATTTTTTCCGAGTCACATGTTGTAAAATATTTCTAAAAATTCATACAAATTTCATTACATATTTGACACCAAAATATTAATTAAACTTTGTATTACATCCATGGAATGCTTACTTACTTACTCACTGGCACTATCGAACCCGTAGGTTCATGGCCGCGCGGACATAAGCTCTCCACACATCCCTATCCTGAGCTAACGTTCTCCAATCATTCCCTGCATAATCTACTTCCCTCAACTCATAATTAATGTTGTTCTCCCACCTCATCCTTGGTCTACCACTGGGCGTTTTCCCTCTGGCTTTCCTACAAGAAGCTTCCATGCACATCTTTCATTCCCCATACGCGCAACATGTCCTGCCCAACGCAGTCTACGAGACTTAATTCTTCTTATTATGTCTGGCTTCCTATAAAGACCATGTAGTTCATTGGTATGTAGTCTTCTCCATTCACCTGTCTGTTCATCTCTCTTTGGTCCAAAAATGTTCCTAAGAACTTTATTCTCAAATACTCGTAATCTCCTTTCCTCCCTTAAAGTAAGAGTCCATGTTTCGCACCCATATAATATAACTGGAAGAATAATAGTTTTATATATTTTCAGTTTAACGTTTTTTTGAAAGGAGTTGGGAAGTCCAGAGTCTCTGCAATGCATAATAGCACGCATTTCCAGAATTGAGCCTATGTTTAATTTCTTTGTGCGTCTCATTCCTATTTGTGATTATTGTTCCTAGGTATTTGAATTCAGCCACTTCCTCAAAATTTCCCTCATTTATCATTAGCTGTCCATTTCCATTATACAGTGTGATTATAAAGTCCCAGTACATTTTGTGCATAACGTAGCGCAAATAAAACAAAAATTATAAGGTAGTCTCTACTATCAAGTTAGTGTTCAACATAACCTCGAACATAACCAACGACGAACCGTCGCGTCGCCCGGAAAACATGCACCAACATATCCTTAATAATTTCACTCGCTTGGCGTATGCGTTCTTTCAGCACTTGCAGATTAGGAAACTTGGTTCTTTCTGTACACCTGTTGCTTGATGAACCCCCAAGGAAAAAAAAGTCCAGGGGTGAGAGGTCTGGCGAACGAGGTGCCCAGATACGAGGAGATGCCCTTTTGGGAAACCTGTCATTGAGATACCCGCGTATAGCCAGAGCAAAGTGTGGTGGTGCTCCATCTTGTTGCAACACCACTGTATCAATGATACCATCTTGCTGTAACTGTGGCTGTAAGAAAAGTTGCAACATATCAAATTACACATCTCCCGTGAGGGTTTCCTTTGGAATCTGTCTCTAACTTCCTCGTACGACTGACCTCTTAAACGCGCAGCAACAATCTCTATCCGCTCTTCAATGGTGAACATATTTGTATATTTCGAATGGCTGTAACAGAAATACGATATGTAAGCGATTTCTTTAAAATGTACTGGGACTTTATAATCACACTGTATAATGAATTCCTACGTGTGACCATCCATGGAATGCTTACTTAAAATAAATTCACTTATATTACTTCCACCCTGTATAATGGTGCAATGATACAGAGGAGGGGATTTGTTTTATAATTTTCGTTTTGCATTTATTATGCACGATTTAATTCCGCATGACGAGATGGGATGAAATAGTGCGGCGCTCATAATTTAAATGACATTGTGCAATCGTATTGATCGAAGTTGACATAATTTTACCACGCATTGTCCACATGACGTCATCTGGAATCTCCACTCGGTTGTCTAGATGTTACTTGATTGTGCGGTTACCCACAACAGCTATGCAACCTGCCACATCACAACGCAAGCTGCCTATTTTGCAGGGATTTGACCCCTCTCAACTGCACTGTTTGAGTTTCCTAACTAACTTGCCCTGTAACTAAATTTAACTGGTTCGCTTTATCTCTCACTGTCCCTCCGCGCGGTGCACACCACTCTGAAGGTATTGTTGATGCCACAGCTCGTCGTACTTGGAAGGAATGTGGACACTATTGAAGGAAGGAAAATAAAAATAAATCGAAGGGAACCAATACATATAACAGGAGGAGTTACACAAGGTTGTCCACTATCAACCACGCTTTTTAACATTTATTTCGACGACATGATAAGATAATCGAAGCAAATGACGGCTTACTCACTGGCACTATCGAACCCGTAGGTTCATGGCCGCGCGGACATAACCCCTCCATATATCCCTATCCTGAGCTAATGCTTTCCAATCATTCCCTGTATAATCTACTTCCCTCAACTCATAATTAATGTTGTTCTCCCACCTCATTCTTTGTCTACCAACTGGGCGTTTTCCCTCTGGCTTTCCTACAAGAAGCTTCCATGCACGTCTTTCATTCCCCATACGCGCAACATGTCCTGCCCATCGCAGTCTACGAGACTTAATTCTTCTTATTATATCTGGCTTCCTATAAAGACCATGTGGTTCATTGTTATGTAGTCTTCTCCATTCACCTGTCTGTTCATCTCTCTTTGGTCCAAAAATTTTCCTAAGAACTTTATTCTCAAAAACTCGTAATCTCCTTTCCTCCCTTAAAGTAAGAGTCCATGTTTCGCACCCATATAATATAACTGGAAGAATAATAGTTTTATATATTTTCAGTTTAACGTTTTTTGAAAGGAGTTGGGAAGTCCAGAGTCTCTGCAATGCATAATAGCACGCATTTCCATAATTGAGCCTATGTTTAATTTCTTTGTGCATCTCATTCCTATTTGTGATTATTGTTCCTAGGTATATGAATTCAGCCACTTCCTCAAAATTTCCCTCATTTGTCATTAGCTGTCCATTTCCATTATATAATGTATTTCTACGTGTGAGCTGGGGGAATTAACTTAGGAAATATAGTAACAAAAACAGTAGCCTTTGCAGATGATCAGATTTTAATAGCAAAAACAGAGGACGAACTACAAAGGATGCTATATAAACTAAACGAAATATCAAAAAGATACAACATGGAAATATCCTCACAAAAATAAAAAACAATGGGCTTCAAGGGCGCTCATCCAGTTCGGACTAAGATAATATTAGAAAATAAACCAATAGAACAAGTGGTAAGATATAACTTCCCAGGTTGCGAAATATCATACACAGCGGAAACAGATATGCATAACAAACTAAATAAGTTTAATTATATAACAGGAACACTAAAACGAACTTTGAAAAATAAAGCCAGGAAAGACTATATAATGAAATTAAACAAGACAATGGCAGTGCCTATTATTACTTATGGATCCGAAACATGGACAGTGACAACACGACAATCTGCCAGAATACAAGCTGCTGAAATGAAATTCCTCACCCCAATAGCGGGATATCAAAGAACAGACAAAAAAACATAACACAGAAATAAGAAAACAACTAAAAGTAGAGGAATTAAACACAACAGTAGAGAAATACAGAACAAACTGGAAAGAACACTTGGAAAATTTGGAAGTTATTTTAGGATATATAATATCAACCCAGAGAGTGGTCATAATTGTAAATGTCAAGAATCAATATAATCTGTAAAACATGTTTTATTTGATTGTCCTATATTCGATAGACAACGATTCTGGTTATACTTCTTTTAAAATAATATTGGGGCTTCTTCCTCAATGTGTGAAGTGGTTTTTTAAGAACGAAAATTATTATAAACATTTTATGAAATTCATAACAAACATTCATAACAATATGCAGTATTTTCTAAGACACTTATAGACGATTTATGTAATTCATAACACTCATTCAAAACCATAAGATAATATTTCTGCTTTACAATTGTACCGAAATCAAGATTTCGATACAGGGATTACGTCATACTGCGCAACCTATACGTCATCGCGTCTCCATTTCGTGTGTGATGTTTGTGAACAGTGCCAAATTCTCTCCTACCTACCCCCACCTTTCCTAGTACGCGCCGTGAGTATCGCGCATTCTCCCCTCTCCTTTTGAACTCTCACAAAGAGCTGTGTTTTCTAACATCAAATCATCATCTGTTCAGTTGTCGTCGGAGTCTGGTCGATATAGCTCAGAAGAGCTAGCTTGCTTTATTAGTCCTTTAGGCCAGGGTGGGGCAGCAAGGGCCGCGTACCCCAACCCTAGGCTGGAGTAGTGTGTATGTAACTATGTATGTATGTTTCTTAATATTTTTTTTTGTATAGAGGATCAATGATAGCATTATTTTCTTTGTCAAGTTAATTATGTATTCATTTATTTTCAATGTTATATCTGACTATCTTTTTAACTCGCATCAAACTTTAGTTGTCTATTTTAAGTAATTTTTGCCTATTTATTTAGTAGCTAGCCTATGTCAGATATGAAGGTAAAATTCCAAAGCTTACTCAAGCGTGTATGAGTTCCTCTTTCCTTAAAACTTCCACGATTATATCTTGTAGCTCACTGCACATTACATATTTGATAATTCATTAAGGAAAGTTGAAATAATCTTTGTCCTTTATGGGCCCAGGCAAATATATCTTAATTCGAGCAATCTATGTTTTCTATTCAAAATATTTATCAACAATATTGGTTTGATCCAGCACCAACACGCGGTGCAATCTTTGGTAGCAGATCGCGTGGTTAAGGGTTCAAGTCCCGCTGCAATTAATGGTAGCATTGAGCGTGGTTACGCCGGTGCACAACGTATAGTATAATATTGTTATAAGCTACAACCCTAACATGCCTTTGTGGCGAAATAGGGTTTCAAAATATTTGGAGATTCAATAATAATAATATTATATTTTACCAATTTTTATAGAAACATTTCTTTTTCTTTTGTTGCATACTACATCCTCTGTAAATATTTGAACATGTTCTTCGGGATACCCTATATACATTATTCTGTGGAGAAGGTATCGAGATACTGCAGATAGTTTTTCACTCAATAATGTTAGAATAAACATTTTATCTAAGTTGGCAACATGCTGGTGCTAGGAAAACAGAAAACCTGAAACGTAACACCGACAGCAGCCATGTATGGAATTTAAGACGCAAAATGGCAAACTTCACGTTGGATGAGGTTATATAGTGAAATTGAAGTGAGGTTTATTTTCAATATGGAAACCTGGTCACGTCTGCATCGATCCATCTCGCTACAATCGATATACTTGGTTGTCAGAGGCAATCGGAAGTCTATATGTGTTTTACAGCGGAGATGATAATCCAAGTTTGGTGCCAAGAAAGCTGTATGAAGCGATTTAGATATTAAATGACATAAAAGGGGGGAAATTCAATCTCTGGCTGTGATTTACTGCCTTGTAACAAAATAAACTACAAGACACATCTGCACAAAGTGTATCAAATGTGTGCAAGGAGCATAAAAAAGTGTATTTTTATATTCTTTCCTTTATTGTGTCATAAATATTATAGTGGTAGCAAATGCCCGGCTTCCGCTGCAACGCCTAAATAAATGAAATATGTGTTTTTATTTTTAGTGGAATAAATAAAAGGAAAATTGGATAACACATACCTCAGTTTATTTTAATTACATACTAAGATTTATTATGTAACTTCGAAAATTGCGACCGCTAGAGTCTTCTTCTCCTTAAACTTAATTTGTAGCATTTTCATCCTGTTTATTTCCAAAATCACTCCTCGGAGGAAGAAGTATTGGATGTGCATTCACTGTCTATCCATCTCTTGACTGGTCTTCCTCTTGTTCTTCTCCCGTCCATTGGTCTATCTTCTTTAGCTCTTTTTGCAAGCCGGTTTTCTCCCATTCTTTCTATATGACCCTTCCAATATTTTCGTCTATCTATAATAAATTTATGTCCACCGCTGTGGTCTCGAGGAAGCGTGCTGCCTTGTCACGCAGCGGGCCCGGATTCGATCCCCGGTCGGGGCAGTTTTTCTGGGTGAGGTTTTTATCGGGGTTTTTCCTCACCTGTAAGACAAATGTCAGAAAAACTTTAAGGCCCAAACGGTCCCCGAAATCATATGGCCATCATCATCATCCTCATCATTATGATCATCATCATCATCATCATCCTCATCCTCCTTCACCGATGTGGAAAGCAACGGGAAGCTACCACACTAGTGGATGCTAGAGGACCACTGCGGCATTTGGATTTAACATCAAGGGAAAATAATGAAACAAATTGAGTTTTTTTTCTGAAACGGACCGCAGTGAAAACTCAAAGTGTTTTATTATATACGACCTAAACCAGTGACTCGAACTTATCATCCCATGATCATGGCACGTGAGATCATGTCGAAACGTCGGATTCAGTGGCCAGAGGCCGACCTTGTATCCAGACACGAAAAACCCAAGAAAACTTTCTTAATCATACTTATATCCACGAAAATATACAATATAACGCGTGTGTGTATGTGCGTACGTACGTGTGTGCGTGGGTGTCATGAAAAGAAAAATAAACCCCTGAACCGAGATTTAAACTCGGAGATTTCTAACTTTGTACGTCAGGGACATACCAACTCGTTCACTCAGGCTTCTAGTCCGAACACTCATTTTTCTTTCCTTATATACAATTCTCTATCATAAGAGGCAGCTAGACATCGCTCGCAATGCCATCTTATGACTTCTATAACAAGAACGCATTTTGAAGAGAATATTTTTAATATATATATAAATATATATACATATATATCAGTAAAACTAAATATATGGTCACACGTACAAATTCAGTGTATAATGGAAATGGACAGCTAATGACAAATGAGGGAAATTTTGAGAAAGTGGCTGAATTCAAATACCTAGGAACAATAATCACAAATAGGAATGAGATGCACAAAGAAATTAAACATAGGCTCAATTCTGGAAATGCGTGCTATTATGCATTGCAGAGACTCTTGATGTCCCAACTCCTTTCAAAAAACGTTAAGCTGAAAATATATAAAACTATTATTCTACCAGTTATATTATATGGGTGCGAAACATGGACTCTTACTTTAAGGGAGGAAAGGAGATTACAAGTATTTGAAAATAAAGTACTTGGGAAGATTTTTGGACCGAAGAGAGATGAACAGACAGGTGAATGGAGAAGACTACATAACAATGAACTACGTGGTCTTTATAGGAAGCCAGATATAATAAGAACAGTTAAGTCTCGTAGACTGCGATGGGCAGAACATGTTGCACGTATGGGGAATGAAAGACTTGCATGGAAGCTTCTTGTAGGAAAGCCAGAGGGAAAACGTCCAGTTGGTAGACCAAGAATGAGGTGAGAGAATAACATTAACTATGATTTCAGGGAAGTAGATTATACAGGGAATGATTGGAAAGGATTAGCTCAGGATAGGGATGCATGGAGAGCTTATGTCCGCGCGGCCATGAACCTACGGTTTCGATAGTACCAGTGAGTAAGTAAGTAAGTAATCATACTTATATCCACGAAAATCTACAATGTAACGTGTGTGTGTGTGTGTGTGTGTGTGTGTGCGTGGGTGTCATGAAAAGAAAAATAAACCCCTGAACCGAGATTTAAACTCGGAGCTTTCTAACTTTCTACATCAGGGACATACCAACTCGTTCACTCAGACTTCTAGTCCGAACACTCATTTTTCTTTCCTTATATACAATTCTCTATCATAAGAGGCAGCTAGACATCGCTCGCAATGCCATCTTATGACTTCTATAACAAGAACGCATTTTGAAGAGAATATTTTTAGTATATATAAATAGCCTATCTATACATATATAAGGGGCTCTATGACGCAAGCGGTTAGACACTCGCCTTTCACCGCTGAGGTCCTGAGATTGGTCACTACGCGGGTTTCGTGGTGGACGAAAGGAAGCTTGGGCAGGTTTTTCTCGGGTTTTCTCCCCTTTTCCCCTGCCACAATTGCATTCCACCATTTCTCCGTATTCTTTTCATCCATTTCGTTCATCAGCCCCTGTGACGGTGCGCCGGCCGGCACCCTTGTAGTTTACAGACCTCTGTAAGTATAGGGGATTCATCTCATCTCATCCTTCGATCGACCATGAGTTGGACACGAATTAAGGATATTTATATACATATATACCCATCCATAGTAATTCTTCCCGAAGGCAGGTCCTTCACTGCAATTATAGCATTTTCATGCTATGCTTGCAGCTTTACTAGGGAATTGTGTAGGTGTGGTAGCTTCCCGTTGCTTTCCACACCGGTGAAGGATGATGATAATGATAATAGTAAGGATGATAATGATAAGGATGATGGCCATAAGATTTCAGGGACCGTTTGGGCCTGAAAGGTTTCCTGACATTTGTCTTACAGGTGAGGAAAAACCCCGATAAAAAGCTCACCCAGAAAAATTGCCCCGACCGGGGATCGAACCCGGGCCCGCTGCGTGACAAAGCAGCACGCTACCTCGAGACCACAGCGGTGGACTATATATATATATATATATATATATATATATATATATATGTTATAATTAAATGTTTAACATTGAGCAATGCAAGCTTAATATGGTATGATAAGAAAAATAAATGCCTGGACGGGATTCGAACCCGGATCTCTGAGTTTGTACCTCAGCGTGATATCCATTACACTACCAGGCGAATCCAATTCGAACACTTATTTTTCTTATATATATATTATACTCTCCATTATTACTAGATGTCGCGAGAACTCTGTCTTCACTGCCATCTAGTAGCTGACTATAACAAGTAAGCAAATTAAAGAGAATATATATATATTTTTTTTTTACCCTATAACAGTGACGCTTTATAGATGTTATAATTAAATGTTTAACATTGAGTAATGCAAGCTTAATATGGTATGATAAGATGGTATATAAAAAAAATATTATCTTTAATTTGCTTACTTGTTATAGTCAGCTACTAGATGGCAGTGAAGACCGAGTTCTCGCGACATCTAGTAATAATGGAGAGTATAATATATATAAGAAAAATTAGTGTTTGAATTGGATTCGCCTGGTAGTGTAATGGATATCACGCTGAGGTACAATCCGGGTTCGAATCCCGTCCAGGCATTTATTTTTCTTATCATACCATATATATACAGGGCAAGTCAAAATGTTGTGCAGGTTTTCAGAAATTTATTATGTGAAATGTAATGAACATATAATATCGTGAGACATATTGTATGAAAGGTAAACTCTCAAAGTTTAGTTGTCCACTTCTAAAGTTCCGCGTTCACCCGCAAGATGTCAACAGCAGCAGTAAAGGAAAATGGCGTTGACTGGGGATCAGAAGTCTTTCTGTGTGCTTGATTACCATGTAAACAACTCTGTGACTAGTGTTCAACGACATTTCCGTACCAGATACGATAAAGACCCGCCGGATGGGAGATCCATTCGTAAGTGGTACACACAATTTAGGGATTCAGGCTGTATCTGTAAACGAAAATCGACTGGCCGTCCGTCGACGAGTGAAGAGACAGTCGAACGCGTTCGCACATGCTTCGTGCGGAGTCCACAGAAATCCACCTACCGGGGAGCGACAGAACTTCAACTACCACAAAAAACTGTATGGCGGATTCTCCGGAAACGTTTACAGATGAAACCCTACCACTTGCAAACTGGTTCAAGCCTTAAAACCCGCCGATTATGCTTTGCGAGCGTCCTTCTGTGTTGATTTTCTCGCATTAATGGAAGAGAATGAGTTCCATGAGAGGGTAGTTTACAGTGATGAAGCGACTTTCCACCTTTCAGGAAAAGTGAATAGACACAATGTAAGGATTTGGGGAACTGGTAACCCCCATGCAACTCTGTAACATCAACGCGATTCTCCGAAAGTGAATGTCTTTTGTGCCATTTCCCATGCAAAGGTTTATGGGCCCTTTTTCTTTCATGAACGTACTGTGAACGGACATGTTTTCCTTGATATGCTACAACAATGGCTCCTTCCGCAGCTTGAAGCGGATAGTCCAGATTTCATTCTGCAGTTGGATGGTGCCCCTCCACATTACCATGGCAGTGTTCGAGACCATTTGAATACGGCTTTACCACAACGCTGGATAGGCCGTGCATCTCAGGGTGATCAACAACTCATTCATTGGCCACCTCGTTCACCAGATCTAACCCCGTGTGATTTCTTCATGTGGGGTCTTGTAAAGGATCATGTTTACGTACCACCACTTCCAACAACACTGCATGAACTGCGTGCCCGCATCACAGCAGCCATTGCTGATATCGACCGCGGACTGCTACAGAAAGTTTGGCAGGAGATTGAATATCGGCTTGACATCTGTCGTGTAACAAAAGGCGCTCACATAGAACATCTGTGAATATTTAAAAAAAAACTTTGAGAGTTTACCTTTCATACAATATGTCTCACAATATTATATGTTCATTACATTTCACATAATAAATTTCTGAAAACCTGCACAACATTTTGACTTGCCCTGTATATATATATACACACACACACACACACACTTAAATAACCTTAAATTGTTTCATATTCTAGAAAGTTTAGAGTAAAATGAAATACTTTTATTTCTAATTAAAATCTGTGAATTAGTCTGTAGTACAGTATAATCATCGTTTGTTTTCTTGTTATATTTGCAGGTCCTTGTGTGGCAGGTGTTGTCGGACACAAAATGCCGCGTTATTGTCTGTTCGGTGACACCGTAAACACTGCTTCGAGGATGGAATCTAATGGACTACGTAAGTAAATCATATTACACTCTTTTCTTTATTCTAAACTAAACCGACCCAACTGGAAAAAATAATTAAAACAGGTTTTGTATAAACAATTTGTTAAAATGTACACGAAAAATATGAAATCAAAATATGTGCTAACTCCAATTGTTAAATATTTAGTAATTTTTTTTTTGATCCCACAACAGGCCCGGAGGCCCTAGGGGTAGTAGGAGGTTAAGGCTCCCACTTTTTCTAGACAATCGGTACTTTATGTCAGCCGGGTTGTCAGCCCTACGTGACGGCCGCCTTTACCCCCAGAACAAGCGTCTGGTACTCGTTTCCGTTAGAGGCTGAGTCGACCCCAGGGCCATAGTGCCGCCAGAGGGTTTGGGTCAGTTTAAAAATCCTGACCCCAACGGGACTTGAACCCTCGCCCCTCCGGCTTGTAGCTCAGTGCCTTAACCGCTACGCTACGCGTGTCCCCAATATTTAGTAATATTATAGCAATAATAATGTGTTGTTGGAAAAGTCCTTGTAATCCCCGGTCGGGACAGGATTCCTGGATGATGGTTTTTGGGGGTTTTCTTCACCTGTAAGACAAATGTCAGGAAACTTTAAGGCCCAGACGGTCCCCGAACATCATCTGGCCATCATTAACATATTCATTAAGTTTAGGATTAAGGCCTCTCGTAGCGGAACATTACTATTATCATCAGCTATCATATATCATCGGGGCAGCGAAAATCCGCCTTCCAGGCGCCCAAACCTCAGAAGTGGGATATATAACGCCATACCAGGAGAGAATACTAAAATGTCGAAATGACAACATGGTGGAATTGAAGAAAGAACATTGTGTTGATGGAAAATTCTTCTTGTTCTTCACTTCACGGGCTAGGAAAATTGCCTGTTCCGCCTCACAGTTGTTCTGTCCATCTTTTCACTGGCCTTCCTACATTCCTTGAACGAAAAGTCTTTGTAATTAAATCATTATTTTTAATCTAATTTTGAAAGATAAAATTGGTTATTGTGAGTTATCCGTAAAAGATAGACATTTGTTCTAGGAAACTTTTTTATAACATTATTTGAGAATTCAATTCTGTGTTCGTTAATTTGGTGTGTTTGTTATGGTTTAGGCAGCGTAAGCCATTTTAGCGTTGCAAAAAGTGACTACTTTTAGAGCATCGATGTACTTTTTACATGCTTTATATTAGCTTGGCCTGTATCTATCTATGTAACGTAAAGTTTCAACGCGATTTTCACGCACCTAAAATCATTGGATCTTCTTGAAACTTTGTATACTTGTAAAGGACCCGTGACAATACAATAATTTCATATTTTGTTCCTAAAATCATGGCCAGAATCATCAGAAAATCAAAAAAAAGTGTCTTTGTATCTATGTAACGGAATTTTTGAACACGATTTTCACCCACTTAGAAACATGGGATTGACTTGAAACTTTGTATACTTGTAAAGGACTCGGGACAAAATAATAATTTCATTTTTTTTTCTAAAATTCTGGCCAGAATCATCAGAAAATAAAAAAAGTGTCTTTGTATCTATGTAACGGAATCTATGAACACAATTTTCAACCACTTAGAAACATGGGATCGACTTGAAACTTTGTATACTTGTAAAGGACTCGGGACAAAATAATAATTTCATTTTTTTTTTCTAAAATTCTGGCCATAATCATCAGAAAATAAAAAAGTGTCTTTGTATCTATGTAACGGAATCTTTGAACACAATTTTCACCCACTTGGAAACAATGGATCGACTTGAAACTTTGTATACTTGTAAAGGACTCGGGACAAAACAATAATTTTATTTTGTTTTCTAAAATTCTGGCCAGAATCATTAGAAAATCTTTGTATCTATGTAACGGAATCTTTGAACACAATTTTCACCCACTTAGAAACATTGGATCGACTTGAAACTTTGTATACTTGTAAAGGACCCGTGACAATACAATAATTTCATTTTTTTCTAAAATTCTGGCCAGAATCATCAGAAAATCAAAAAAAAGTGTCTTTGTATCTATGTAACGGAATTTTTTAACACGATTTTCACCCACTTAGAAACATGGGATCGACTTGAAACTTTGTATACTTGTAAAGGACTCGGGACAAAATAATAATTTCATTTTTTTTTTCTAAAATTCTGGCCATAATCATCAGAAAATAAAAAAGTGTCTTTGTATCTATGTAACGGAATCTTTGAACACAATTTTCACCCACTTGGAAACAATGGATCGACTTGAAACTTTGTATACTTGTAAAGGACTCGGGACAAAACAATAATTTTATTTTGTTTTCTAAAATTCTGGCCAGAATCATTCGAAAATCTTTGTATCTATGTAACGGAATCTTTGAACACAATTTTCACCCACTTAGAAACATTGGATCGACTTGAAACTTTGTATACTTGTAAAGGACCCGTGACAATACAATAATTTCATTTTTTTCTAAAATTCTGGCCAGAATCATCAGAAAATCAAAAAAAAGTGTCTTTGTATCTATGTAACGGAATTTTTGAACACGATTTTCACCCACTTAGAAACATGGGATTGACTTGAAACTTTGTATACTTGTAAAGGACTCGGGACAAAATAATAATTTCATTTTTTTTTCTAAAATTCTGGCCAGAATCATCAGAAAATAAAAAAAGTGTCTTTGTATCTATGTAACGGAATCTATGAACACAATTTTCAACCACTTAGAAACATGGGATCGACTTGAAACTTTGTATACTTGTAAAGGACTCGGGACAAAATAATAATTTCATTTTTTTTTTCTAAAATTCTGGCCATAATCATCAGAAAATAAAAAAGTGTCTTTGTATCTATGTAACGGAATCTTTGAACACAATTTTCACCCACTTGGAAACAATGGATCGACTTGAAACTTTGTATACTTGTAAAGGACTCGGGACAAAACAATAATTTTATTTTGTTTTCTAAAATTCTGGCCAGAATCATTAGAAAATCTTTGTATCTATGTAACGGAATCTTTGAACACAATTTTCACCCACTTAGAAACATTGGATCGACTTGAAACTTTGTATACTTGTAAAGGACCCGTGACAATACAATAATTACATTTTTTTCTAAAATTCTGGCCAGAATCATCAGAAAATCAAAAAAAAGTTTCTTTGTATCTATGTAACGGAATTTTTTAACACGATTTTCACCCACTTAGAAACATGGGATTGACTTGAAACTTTGTATACTTGTAAAGGACTCGGGACAAAATAATAATTTCATTTTTTTTTCTAAAATTCTGGCCAGAATCATCAGAAAATAAAAAAAGTGTCTTTGTATCTATGTAACGGAATCTATGAACACAATTTTCAACCACTTAGAAACATGGGATCGACTTGAAACTTTGTATACTTGTAAAGGACTCGGGACAAAATAATAATTTCATTTTTTTTTTCTAAAATTCTGGCCATAATCATCAGAAAATAAAAAAGTGTCTTTGTATCTATGTAACGGAATTTTTGAAACAACAATTTTCACCCACTTGGAAACAAATTGGGATCGACTTTTGATGAAACTTTGTATACTTGTAAAGGACTAGGGACAAAACAATAATTTTTTTTTGTTTTCTTAAATTCTGGCCAGAATCATTAGAAAAATCTTTGTATCTATGTAAACGGAAAAATTCTTTGAAAAACAAATTTTCACCCACTAGAAGAAGAAACATTTGGATGGATCGACTTTGAAACTTTGGTTGGTATACTTGTAAAGGAACCGTGGACTATGTGGATATAATTTCAATATTTTGTTTTTCAACAATCCTGACCAGAATCATTCAGATAAATAAAAAAAATGTAAAGTTGTATAATAGGTTGCGGATTTGTCGACTTTTTAGTCAATCGTTGTAAGAGCCCACAGAGTACCAGATAAGAAAGTAGGCAAGTTGCGCGTACATGCCACAGGCGGCGCTAGTGTAATACAACTAACGACACATAAATTTTTTCGGTTCTTTTTTTGGTACTAATATGAAATTCAGCACCGCCTGGTGGTAAAATTATGAATTATAATTATATAACGCCATCTGGTTGAATTATGGTGGAATTTAACGTTTGTTTATAGTATACGTAACGTATTATTTAATCTTCAATTGTGGAATTATGTATACCCAGTCTCTCAGACCTACAGATTTTCTTTAATTTTAACAGAACGGAAGAATGGGGAAATAAATTTAAAACATATTAATTTATTTTCGTTTATTAAAATGTTAAAACGTGCATTATGGGCTCTTTTAATAAATATGTACCATTGACCTACCCCCTTATTCTCACATACATAGTTTATACAATATTTATTAAATAATTCTTAGCCATGTCGTACATCTGAAATCCATTATAAAGTCCCACTTTTTAAAATGTTTATTAGAAATGGCTGTACACTAACATCACTCTTCCTAACCTAACAAATCTTAGAATTTTATCACTTCTAGTAGGTTTATCTTTGAAAATAGATTCACATTAAAAATGTAAACAAGCTTGAATTTACTTACAAATTAGAGTAAAATAAAATCTAAGTAATGATTTTAACTTTCGATAATTTACAGTACCGTCTACATAGAACGAAAGGATAGCAGTTAAAAATTTACATTTACAAAATGGCTAACTTCCCATAATCCCGAGTGAACACCGTTAAACACGCCGTGAACGACGCCGTGTGCCTTGCATTTGTTTTATTTAGTTACATATTCTGTTACTACGAAACAGCGATACCATTGTAGTTTGCTCATTGTAGTTCATCGTAAACGACCGAAATTTTTTAGATGTCACTGTACTCAGTTTCCCCTCTATTCGAAGTTTCTCTATGGTAAGAGCCTAGCTGGTAGAGCGGTGAACGCTCGTGGTATGTAATTTCAGTAATCCATAGGTCGCTGGTTAAAATCCGCCTGGGAGGATTTTTTTTAGAAGAGTATTACTTTTAGCTCATACTACAATAGTATCGAATTTAAAGATTTTCGGTCTTACTAATAAAAATCTCTAATACAGGCTTTCATCAGTTGTTTAGTTATACAATATATAAGCCTTATGTATATCACGTATAATTTCCTTACTAATAAACGTTGTGCCGGAGCTATATAACAAAACAGCAGTTATACACAATACGTCACATATTCGTCATCATAGTGACGTCAGAACAATATTACTCGCAGTTTGTAACAGAAATAAAACAACATCAACTAGTGATTAATTGTGTAAGAAATGAATATGGATAAGAATTAATAGAGATTCCCTAATTGAGGAGGTACGGAAAAAATAAGTGTGTTTTAATTTATATACATTTCACTTTACGCTTTGTCAAATAAAACGTAGAATTGGTTTCACAGATAATGTGCTGCCATCTAACGTCAAGAATTTCGACCAATTCTTGGAAACTAATAAAAGCTTTCCCCATTACTTATGAATTATATGCAGTGTTTTAAGATGCGTTAGAAAACGTTCAAAATAGTAGGAAATGTTACCGACAACAAAATATCATTTCAAGCGAAAAAAAAAATCACTATAGTTCGACCGGGAATCGAACCTACGACCTCACGCATCGCAGTCAGAAGCTCTAACCACAAGACTACCAAGTTAACATGTAGCTTTTTGCAATAATAGTACCTCTATACTTAAATACATTTTTATATCGGTGTGTGTGTTATGTATTATAGATGCAAGAAAGTTTTCTTAAAATAATATTATGAAGCATTTAAACTACATTCAGGTTAAATCTTGTCTACAGCAATTATTGTAGAACATATCCTTTTGTGATTCAATGTTCAATTTTAAAATATTTTTAGGCCTAATCGAGAATGAGTGTAACGAAAGGCATTTTATGATGCCTTTATTTTCCTACCCAGAGCTTTATTAATATTATTTATGCCCTGTGCATCCATCAAACAGTCGTTAAAGTGTTGCATTTTGGGTTAAATTTAAGGAAACTTTCATCAAAATCATAAGAAAACAGTCAGTTGATCTTGATGTCGGACATTTTGTCTAGTTATACAATCCTTAAACAAGGGTGGAGGCATGTATAACGATTCCCATGTAAAGTTGTACACCTCTTATACACTGAACAGCTAATACAGTGTTTATTAGTAAGAATTTTCAACTGAGATGTGTATAAACCTTGTATAAAAGTTATATATGGATTATTAGTAAGAGGGTTTACATTTTTATCTTATTCTGTAAAATATTAAAACTAAAAAATAAATAATAATTAAAAAAAATAAAACAACGCGCTTTATTAGAAAACTGAACTAAAAAATGAAAAATAATTTTAATTTCCAACACGCTTGGGATAAAATTTAAGTGGTCAACAAAAAAATCATCTCCAACACATATAGAATAAAATTACAGTTATCAACAAAAAGAAAATAATTTTACCATCAAAAGCGTGGGGTGATTTTTATGATTGTTACATTTTCTTCTTACTTTTACCAATATCTGTTTATTATCAAATATATTAATTGATATAGAGCACCCCATGCTTTTGATGGTAAAATTATTTTCTTTTTGTTGATAACTCTAATTTTATTCTATATGTGTTGGAGATGATTTTTTGTTGACCACTTTATTTTATCCCAAGCGTATTGGAAATTAAAATTATTTTTCATTTTTTAGTTTTCTAATAAAGCGTGTTCTTTTAGTTTTTTAAAACTATTATTTATTTGTAGAGCTTTTTAAGATGTTCAATTCTGTGTACATTCATTTGGTGTATTTGTTATGATTTAGGCAGCGGAAGTCATTTAAGCTTCCGAAAAGCTATTTTTTTTCACATTTTTACTGCAAAAAGTTATTTTAAAGGTGAAGGACTTCTGTATCACAACTGTTATTATAGACTATGGTAATACCGGGAATCTCCTGAACATTTTTCAAAAAGTCCCAGCACAAAAGGATGAATGGTATGGCCGCGCACAAAGGACAGACAGACAGACATTCATTTTATACGTATGTATAGAAAACTAACCTTTACCTGAAATTTCCCAGTGAAAATATATTTTCACATTTCTAAAACTCAAATGCCTCGTTACTGTTTTTTTTACATATAGTTTTAAAGTCACTTCATAGATCTCTCTCTCACCGTGCGTGGACAAAAGAAAATTTCGAAATGAGACACGTCATCACTAGATTGGCAGTCCACGGATTCCACCACCTGATATGCAACAACACAAAATTTCATGAAGCAAATATAGACTGTCAATGTACGCTATGCGAAAAATCGGTCTGGACCGATGATCACATTGAGCTATGCACAAAAAGAACAAAAACAGTGTGTGAATATGCAAATATGTAAATTTAAAATGTATTCTATTTTAATCCTGGCTATTTGGCTGCAATAAAATTATTATTAGATCTCTCTCTCTCTCTCTCTCTCTCTCTCTCTCTCTCTCTCTCTCTCTCTCTCTCTCTCCCTCTCTCTGTCTCTGTCTCTCTCTCTCTCTCTCTCTCTCTCTCTTTCGCTCTCTCTCTTTTTCGCTCTCTATCTCTCTTTTTCGCTCTCTATCTCTCTATTTCTCTCTTTCTTTCTCGCCCTCTTTCTTTCTCCCTCTCTCTTCCTCAGTCTATCCCTATCTGATTTTTTCCTATTCAGAACTAGAAATGTTTTTGTTTCAGACAGTAGTTAAGGTGGGAAGGGATGAATAGAATCAGGGCTGGAGTTAATCGCATTTCTCGACACAAAAAAGTGAGAGGTGGAGGTTTTTCAGTTGAAGAGTTATTGTATCCATTGAGACGACAGCACTCTTGTCAGATTGCAGGGAATTCTCTCTTCTGTGAAATCATTTCTCTTATTCATTCAAAATATCTTTAAATAGAACCGCCATCCATTTACTGGTATTTCTTTTTATTCTGGATTAATTGCGCACTCTACGTCAAAGCTATCAGACACAGATGGGTTCTTTAAAAGTTATACTAAATATAAAATATATTTTTCAATTTTCCTGGATCTTATACTGACAAGTTCTCAGTAAGGCAGTGATGATGACATATCTAGCCTTGGCGGTGTAGTCCTTTCTTGCCCCACTGTGTTTCTACTGAGGCCATGAAATTGTCATTCATTTAGTTTACAGGCGCTTTTCCTTGTGGTTAGGTAGGTCTATTTTACACGCATAATTATTTAGCATATCAAGCGGCGTTGTAACGTTTTAATGTTTAATAATAATAATAATACATATTTGGAAAGACACAAAAAAATATATTGGTAAAAAATTGGTGGAATCTGTTGCAATGTACGGAAGAGAGGTATGGACAATCAATAAGTACTACAAGAATAGACTAATAGCTCTAGAAATGGATTATTTACGAAGAAGTGCCAGAAAGTCTAAGTTAGAACGTGTCACAAATAAGGAAATTAGAAACATAATGGAAGCAGAAGAAAGCATAATTGAAAGAATTGAGGAAAAGGAATTAAAGTGGTTAGGACATGTTTTAAGAATGGAAGATGAGCGATGGCCGAAGCAACTATATGAATGGCATCCGAACAGAAAGAAGAAAAGAGGAAGACCAAGGTTAACATGGAAGGAAAACATGAAGACAGTAATGCAAGCTAGAGGGCTAAGCATCGAAGATGCCGAAGACCGTAGGCTTTGGAGATTTGGCACGGGAAGACGGCATCAGCTGTAAAAACCCGAAGATAGATAGAGAGAATAATAATAATAATAATAATAATAATAATAATAATAATAATAATAATAATAATAATAATAATTGTATTGTAAGCCTATGTTTTCCCTTTACAGAGATTTAGGCGCTCTCCCCCTACAGGGAAGAATTTGAACCATACTAATTTAGTTACACTTGTTTTCGTATAGGCCTAGATGCCATTTAGAGTGGTCCGTGGTCAGCGTTCGGCCTCACACTGACATCTGGGAAACCCAGGTAGTAGCCTACTAGGACGGGGAAAATTCCGTAAATTTTGCTTAGATGCCTTTTCATTCAGGCTTAAGGATCTTTTACGAGCCTAAAAATCTTCAGACTCGGGACCCACGGCTTAAAGTCCCTCCCGGAGGACTTGCTCCTTGGATTTTTCCGTACTAAAAAATCCATCGACCCCGGTCGGGTTTGAACCCGCGATCCTCGGGACCAGAGGCAAGGAGCATAACCACTAGTCCACCGCGGCCGACTATAATAATAATAATAATAATAATAATAATAATAATAATAATAATAATATTTTTATTTAGGAATATATCCACAATACAGTGTTTCTGCTTCAAACGAAAGTGATTTGTCGTCAGAGGTTCCTGTCTAAAGCATCTTCTTCCCTCAAATCTCTAGTTTCCATACTTCTCTTCACTCCATCCATCCATCGTTCTCTAGGCCTGCCTCTTCCACGTCTTCCATTTTCTTTCCTATTAAAGATCTTCTTTGGTATCCTCTCTTCTTCCATTTTTATGAGGTGTCCATAGCATTTGAAACATTTTTCTTCTATTTGAATTCAGGAGAAAAAATACCATCAGAATCACATATTTTTCTTTCTGAGACAAAAAAAAAGTTTATTTTTTGTTACTCAATGTAACCGATATGTGGCTAGTGGGTTATCGCTATGTGATTCGATGGTGGGTTATCGCTGGCTCTATAAACTCTGGTCCATGCCCACTGTTGTTCTATAGGACTTAGAAAATATAAGAAAGTATAGTGGGTAAGTTAAACTGGTGTTTCTCCTTTAATATCTTATATATCTTTAATATCTTATTACATATCTTCTACTGTGCTTTAATATAATTTTAAATGTATTGATTTAAATTGTGTATTATTAATATGTGTATAAGATAGATAATGCTGATGATGTAGTATTGTTGGCCGATAGCGAGGAGATACTAAAGGAAAACACGCACACACTATTGAGTAACACTAAGAAATTAGGACTGGAAGTAAATATCAATAAAACTAAATATATGGTCACACGTAGAAATACATTATATAATGGAAATGGACAGCTAATGACAAATGAGGGAAATTTTGAGGAAGTGGCTGAATTCAAATACCTAGGAACAATAATCACAAATAGGAATGAGATGCACAAAGAATTTAAACATAGGCTCAATTCTGGAAATGCGTGTTATTATGCATTGCAGAGACTCTTGATGTCCCAACTCCTTTCAAAAAATGTTAAACTGAAAATATATAAAACTATTATTCTACCAGTTATATTATATGGATGCGAAACATAGACTCTTACTTTAAGGGAGGAAAGGAGATTACAAATATTTCAGAATAAAGTACTTAGGAAAATGTTTGGACCAAAGAGAGATGATCAGACAGGTGAATGGAGAAGACTGCATAACAATGAACTACATGGTCTTTATAGGAAGCCAGATATATTAAGAACAGTTAAGTCTCGTAGACTGCGATGGGCAGGACATGTTGCACGTGTGGGGAATGAAAGACTTGCATGGAAGCTTCTTGTAGAAAAACCAGAGGGAAAACGCGAAGTTGGTAGACCAAGAATGAGGTGGGAGAATAGCATTAACTATGATTTGAGGGAAGTAGATTATACAAGGAATCATTGGAAAGCATTAGCTCAGGATAGGGATGTATGGAGAGCTTATGTCCGCGCGGCCATGAACCTACGGGTTCGATAGTGCCAGTGAGTAAGTAAGTAAGATAGATAATATTTTTCAAAATATCTCGCCCAATCACTTTTTTATTAACTTGTGCTTCGGATTGTACCACAAGCTTTGCGTCATGTATAAATAACATTCTAGCTTCAAAACCGTAAAGTTGGTAATCTGCATTGTGAAACAAAAAGTAATTTCCTATTCCATCACTTCATATATGTGTTACAGAAATGAAGCAAAATATATTATGGACATTTAATTGTATAAATAGTAAATTATTCGCGTGTGTGTGGTTGTGTAATTTACTTAACTAAACAAATATTTGATCGCCGTATCATGTTTCCATTACCGAGGTAACGCGTTTCCATCGCAAATGTTTAGCTTCTACCTGCTTCCATGTTTTATGTTACAGTCAAAACATATATTTTTTTTTACAAACATATACTTCATATATGATACTTTTAAAACAAACATCGAACTTTGGTTACTTACTCACTAGCACTATCGAACCCGTAGGTTCATGCTCGCGCGGACATAAGCTCTCCATACATCCCTATCCTGAGCTAATGCTTTCCAATCATTCCCTCTACAATCCACTTCCCTCAAATCATAGTTGATGTTATTCTCCCACCTCATTCTTGGTCTACCAACTGGGCGTTTTCCCTCCGGTTTCCCTATAAGAAGCTTCCGTGCACGTCTTTCATTCCCCATACGTGCAACATGTCCTCTCTAGTGTCCCGATATTGTATAAAGTACTAAGATTCCCTGCAACGCCGGGTAATCAGCTCGGGGCTTCTAAAACATATTAATTTATAAGTATTATTCCGTCTACTTATTCAACTAAACATAAAAGCACATTAATCATAATTTATTTAGGCGTAGGAGCGCACGCCGGGTATTAGCTAGTATCTGATACTATTGAATATCTTTTTTTTTTGCAAATGTCCCTGGCATGGCGTACTTGTAATTAACTTCTGAGGTTGGGGCGCCTAGAAGGCGGGGTTACGTTACCCCGATGATATGATGGGTGATGATGATGATAATGGTGCGCCAGGAGAGTCCCTAATCCTAAGCTTAACCTAAGATGAATATGAATGATGATGATGATGGCCATATGATTTCGGGGACCGTTTGGGCCTTAAAGTTTTCCTGACATTTGTCTTACAGGTAAGGAAAAACCCCGATAGAAACCTCACCCAGAAAAACTGTACCGACCGGGGATCGAACCCGGGCCCGCTGCGTGACAAGGCAGTACGCTACCTCGAGACCACAGCGGTGGACTATATATATATATATATTTATTTATTTATTTATTTATTTATTTATTTATTTATTTATTTATTTATTTATTTATTTATTTATTTATTTATTTATTTATTTATTATTCCGGCTTTTACAATGAATATACATTTTTCCGGTACCCATGTTCACAGTTAACTACACATTTGTTTCAACACATTTTTCCATTCCTCTCTGTTCATCCATATATCTTCTTCTATTTCCCATTCCCTCTTAGTTTCATTGATTCCCTGAATCCACGTAATATTTGGTCTACCCTTCTTTTTCCTTCCCTGTGGTTCCCAATCCATGATTATCTTAGGTAGTCTTCCTTCTTCCATTCTTCTAATGTGTCCGTACCAATTTAATTGTTTCTTCTTTATAAAATCTAATATTGAATATTGTACCTGCATTTTTTCTTTTATATATGAATTTCTGATTTTATATACAGGGTGGACCGCTCGAATGGACCTAATTTCAATTGCTTGTTACTGGCAAACGGTTGAAGATAGAAACTTAAAACAACGTTCATATTACAGAAAAACTCACCAAGTTTTGATATCCAGATCACCACATCTCTATATGAGCCCCAGCAGTCACTGTGACGATATCAAAGCGATGAACAATTTCTTGCCAAGTACGTTGGAGTATGTCTTCTGGAATGTTCTCAATAGCCTCTATGATGCGCTCACGAAGATCACGAAGGTCTTTGACTGGGGTGGTGTAAACTTTATCTTTGACATAGCCCCAGAGAAAGAAATCCAGTGGTGTTAAATCGGGAGATCTCGGGGGCCACGCGATTGGTCCTCCCCTACCAATCCAACGGCCAGGGAAAATGTTGTCCAAACTCGTACGAACTTCATTGGACCAGTGGGGAGGAGCACCATCTTGCTGGAAAACGATGTTAGGCTGCAGTTGTTCAATTTGTGGAAAGAAGAACTGCTCCAGCATGTCAAGATATGTGGTACCACGAACAGTTTTCTCGGCGAAGAAAAACGGTCCAATGACTTTATTATGTGACAAACTGCACCAAACATTCATCTTCGGACTATCACGAACATGCTCTTGAATAGCGTGAGGATTCTCCGATCCCCATATCCGCACATTATGCCGGTTTACCTTGCCTGACAAATGGAAATTGGCTTCGTCCGAGAAGAAAATCTTGGTCATGAAGTCAGGATCAGCGCCGAGACGGTCCAGCATCGTATTGGCGAATTCCACTCGTTTCGGCATGTCATTCGGCTCCAGACGTTGCACTAACTGCACTTTATATGCGTGCAGTTTGAGGCGTTTGTGGACAATCCGTTGTAATGTCGATTTTGGTATTTGAAGTTCCCGCGAAGCTCTTCTTAATGACTTCCGGGGGCTTCGCTCAAATGCGGCTTGAACATTTGCTACCATTTCATCGGATGCTCTGCGACCACCACCATGCTTCTTCAACACAGATCCTGTAGCTAATAATGTATCACGCCACTTCTTTATGCTTCTAGCAGTTGGAGCATCACGGTTAAACACACGCCGGAACTCCCTTTGAACTCTAATGATTGATTTAAACTCCGCATACCACAAAACAGCGTGCGCTTTCATCTGCGGAGTCGCCATTTCCACAAACAATTAAATCTAAGAACGAGAAACGTATCTTTGTGCCATCTACCGACAGGATTCGAAACTTGGTGAGTTTTTCTGTACTATGAACGTTGTTTTAAGTTTCTATCTTCAACCGTTTGCCAGTAACAAGCAATTGAAATTAGGTCCATTCGAGCGGTCCACCCTGTATATATATTATAATTAAATATTTAACATTGAGCAATGCAAGCTTATATATATATTCAATTTTGAACATCTTGCTGCTCTCTTTATGAAATCAATTTACATCGACATGAAATAATAATAATAATAATAATATATTTTCCTTGTATTAATTTCGTTTATTTGAGCGTTAAATAAAACTACATTTTATTACACGATTAAAGTAAATCCATTATTCGAATTACATTCTTAAAGATAAAACAATTTTTTGGCCAAAAAAAAAGCTGTCATATATCCGGTTTGTTTTCATTATATCTGAAACTTCGCTGGAAAGAGATATAGAGTGAAGATTGTTATAGCAAGGAGTATACTTTTCATATCTTCATTCTACGGGAAAATAGATTAATTTAATAAAATTGGTGTGAAACATTATTTATTCGATAATAAATTTGTTATCTCCGTGATTTTACCATTGAATGGAGTATCCATTATATCGCTCGTAAACTAGGGACATTACCGCAATCTTCCGTTTTACGGCAGTCTGTTCCTTTCAGATAATTTGATTGGCTCTTTTGTTCTTCTCTTTCAGCTCTTAAAATCCACGTCAGCCCTAAAACAAAAGCTGTCTTGGATACGTTCGGCTCTTTTGAACTCGAACTGCGGGGAGAAGTTGAAATGAAGGTAAATATTAACCTATAAAATTCATTGATATACCTTCTTAGGTAAAATCCCTCCTCCTCAACTTATAAAAGATGTATTCTTTATGTCTGTAGGCCTTTCAGAACATCCGTCCCATCTTCAGCAGATCATTCTTCGCTACAGCATCCAGTATGGTGTTTGATACTGCTGGTCCTAATGTGGCTTTGTCACATGTAGCGAAGAATGATTTGCTGAAGATGGGACGGATGTTCTAAAAGGCCTCCAGGCATAAAGATTACATATTTTATAAGTTGAGGACGACGGATTTTACCTCCGATCCGATTTCCGATTGAGGGTCTTTCCACTTTTCAGCGGTTGCCCTTTTTACCAGCCGGCTGCTGGCCCTTCACATCCACATGTGTCAATCACAAAGGTAGATGATCAACAGCCAGTATAGGGGTGACATGTGGTTAGCATGTCGAGTCCCCCAGCCGTTATAGCTGGTTCCTCAACCTGGAGCCGCTACTTGTTGTAGCTACCCAATTGCCTCACGATGCTGGGTGGGCACCGGTCCCATACTGGCCGAAATACCATGAGAAAATTTCTTCCCCCATGGAGACTCGAACCAGCGCAAGTCCCGTAGCTCTGCGCCAAGGCTTCCTACCTTAACCGCTCGGCTACGGCGCGGGACGGATTTTACCTAAGAAGGTATATTTTAACTTATTTTATTTTAAGATGAATGTTTGTATTGTCTGCATGTGGCATTTGTTTTTCTTGTATCGTTAACAACAAAGATTTGCATGATTTTATAACTGTTTGCATTGTTACTACAGTTGCATGTATTCCTTAGAGTGTTAGATTATTTTATGCTTTAGCATTTTATGATTGTTGGCTCGTTGCTAGGATACAGTAAACATCATTGATTTTATAATATCTCTGAGGGTATTAAAATTTTCAAATTTCCCGCTCGGATATAAATTTTACCATGCATACAAATATGTTAATTGCAGAAATCACACGTTACCAATTAACAAAATTCAATTTTAAACATAATTAAGTGTGTACAGGAACTGAAATAAAAATTGCATTTGTTAAATTGTATGGCTTTATGAATCAAGCGGCTATGCGTCATTATGCAAGTTTCTAGAAAAAAATCGTTTTTGCGCGATAGTTCGTTTTGTCGTACATACAGCAATGGCGACCATGATTGAAACTTTAACTTCCTACATTTCGGGGTTGCCAACCTAAATAAATATACTATAATAAAATAACTGTACAGTAATATTACATACTACCAACACGCGTGTGGGAAGTAAAACAACTGCCCTCTATGTATACTACGTACAATGTATATACAAAAAATATCCAAAAGGTAGCGTTAATATACATTATACGAAACAAATCACTGCATTTTAAATTAACTGAACTTCATTTCAAACAATATAAATCAATAAATACGTACTTTCCGACATTTTATCACTAATTGGTCTCACGGCCTCCTGTTTTATCACTAATTGGTCTCACGGCCTCATGTTATTTTATAACTAATTGGTCTCAAGGCCTCCTGTTGTTTCAAATAATAAACATTGTCCACACTGTTAACGTTAGTCAGTTGTTTATAATGAACGCAAATATTTCCAACAAAGATGTTATTTTACTATTATTTACTATATTATATATAATAAAATGAATGGAGTAATACGAAGACATTTTGGTAAACAGTTGAGGACAGAGACAAAACTGAGATTACATAACATCACATCAAAAGCTGCTCTAAAATACGGAAGTGAAATTTGGATTTTAAATAAAAGAAACTCTCATAAACTTCAAGTAAGCCAAATGCGCTTCTTACGATCATTGTTAGGAGTTAATAGACTGGATCACCAAAGGAACACTATTATCAGAGGAAAACTTGGAGTAACAAGTTTAAATGAAGATATACAAAGATACCAACAAGAATGGAAAAATCATCTGAGGAGAATGGCAAGAAATAGACTTCCAAAATTGGCATTGCAATATACCCCAACTGGACATAGGGACCAAGGAAGACCAAAACATCGGTGGAAAGATCAAGACCATCTTCGCTAGGTTTACCGTACGGGCCACATGGCCTAAACGAATTTGTTCATGATGATGAATGATTTACTATATTTCGAAAACACCGTCGCACAAAAAATAATGTACAACGAACGTTTGTGAAATGTTTTATAGAACGCTATCGCTCGGTTTTTAAACATTTTCCTCGATTCTGTAGAACTATTTTCCCAACCCCGTATCGCAATATAGTATAAAGTTTAAATCAATCTTCACTATTTATTGTAGCGCCAAACTAACAATACTGGATATTGGAAGCTATTTTCCTTGTTTGACAGTTACGCATCAACAATCTAAGAGTGCGATCCGACCCCATGGGCCAGTGGTCAGCGTTTCTGGCTACTGTTCATGAGGTCCGGGGTCTATTTCCGGTCAAACCGTAGGAATTTTTCCTTAAACGGAATCATCCCTGTGGTTTCCCGTGGTCTGGAATTTAGATTAAGTTTAGGTTGAGAACTCTCCTGGCGCTTCATTATCATTTATCACACACCCATCATTGGGGGTAACGTAACTCCGCCTTCCAGGTGCCCCAACTTCAGAAGTGAGTTACAATTAAGCCAGTGTCAGGAGAGAACACCAGAAATGTCGAAATGGCAGCCTGGGGCATTTAATAAAAAATGGATTGAGGGAAGTAGATAATATATGAGATAATTTAAAAACATTAGCTCAGAATAGGGTTGTATGGAGAGCTTATATTCTCGCGGCCATGAAGCTACCGGCTCGATAGTTCCAGTAAGATAATTAGTTTTAAGTAATATTTTAAAATAATGTAATGATTATCTGGAGCATGTAATTAAATGTTTAACAAAAAACTTCACATTTTATCGATAAATTATTACTTTGTGTAAGCTTTGTGAATAGTTTTGCCATTCATTATTGAACCCCGGGCTCATTTAAACAGGCTAATGGGATCGATACCTCATTATTAAATGTGAAGTGATACTCAAACAAGCTCTCTGTAAACAGTTTCTGTTTATGTAGACGCTATTTACTTTAATGCGCTAAAATATTCATTATACAAACTAAAACGTACATACATTTTACCATAAGCCTCTTAGATCGTGTCTCTGTCACCAGCGATAAAATTCTGTTAAAATCTGAGCTTTGTTTTCACAATAGCAACAAACACACGGATGTAAAATATATCTTATTTTCTGTGCGTTATTACAACCAGGGCTCAGGACTCCCACCACGAATAAAGTAAGTTAGCTTACTCAAGAGACAAATAGGAATGAGATGCACAAAGAAATTAAACATAGGCTCAATTCTGGAAATGCTTGCTATTATGCATTGCAGAGATTCTTGATGTCCCAACTCCTTTCAAAAAACGTTAAACTGAAAATATGTAAAACTATTATTCTACCAGTTACATTATATGGATGCGAAACATGGGCTCTTACTTTAAGGGAGGAAAGAAAATTACGAGTATTTGAGGATAAAGTTTTTAAAAAAATGTTGGGCAAAAAAAAAAAAAGAAATGGACAGACAGGTGAATGCAGAAAACTACATAATAGTGAGCTATATGATATGCATAGAAAGCCATGTTAATAAGAACAGTTGAGTCTCGTAGACTGCGATGGGCAGGACATGTGGCACGAATGGGGAATGAAAGAAGTGCATGGAAGCTTCTTGTAGGAAAACCAGAGGAAAAACGCCCAGTTGGTAAACTAACAATGAGGTGGGAGAATGACATTAACTATGATTTGAGGGAACTAGATTACACAGGGGATGATTGGAAAACAAATGAAGACATCTTAGAAGAATTACACATGGAATCTTTAGAAAACAAAATTTATGTGATTATAAATCAAGATGGATGCAACATGTTCATCGAATGGAAGATCACAGAATACTCAAACAAATGTTAAGATATCAACCTGCAGGAAGAAGACCAGGACGTCCACTCAAAAGACTTTTGGACGGTGTTTCTCTTGAGGCCGAAACAGGTCAACAAATGGCCTAAATTCGTGAATGTACTATGATGATGATGGTGATGATGATGATTGGAAAACATTGCCTCCGGATAGGGATATATGGAGAGTTTATGTCCGCGCGGCCATGAACCTACGGGTAATATATTGTATATAGATTAAAACAGGAAATGGTAATTTTAAAAGAATTTGAAACGCGAATTTTTAAATGTAGTTAAGTTTAAAAAAAAAACATTATTAATACGAGATTACATAATTCCTTTAAACAGTTTATTTACTCGGAGGTCTGCTTGGGAGATTTTCAATTACCTGTTTTTAAAAGCGTTGGAACGAAATATGAGGGTTCTTTATTAATTAATGGCTACAAACAAGTTTGCATCTCAATTTTAATTAGCTACAGTAATCATTACTAAATATTAACATTTTTGTTTCTCTTCCTCTCCATACATTTCCGCCTGTGCGCCTTTCTTACATGCTTTATATTAGCTTGGTCTGTATCTATCTATGTAACGGAATCGTTCAACACGATTTTCACCCACTTAGAAACATTGGATCGACTTGAAACTTTGTATACTTGTAAAGGACCCGTAACAATACAATAATTTCATATTTGTTTCTAAACCCTGGCCAGAATCATCAGAAAATCAAAAAAAGTGTCTTTGTATCTATATAACGGAATCTTTGAACACGATTTTCACCCACTTAGAAATATTGGATGGACGTAAAACATTGTATATGCTTGTAAAGGACCCGTGACAGTACAATAATTTCATATTTGTTTCTAAAATCCTGGCCAGAATCATCAGAAAATAAAAAAAGTGTCTTTGTATCTATGTAACGGAATCTTTGAACACGATTTTCACCCACTTAGAAACATTGGGTGGACGTGAAACTTTGTATACTTGTAAAGGATCCGTGACAATACAATAATTTCATATTTGTTTCTAAAATCCTGGTCAGAATCGTCAGAAAATAAAAAAAGTGTCTTTTTATCTATGTAAAGGAATATTTGAACACGATTTTCAGCCACTTAGAAACATCTGATGGACTTGAAACGTTGTTTACTTATAAAGGACCAATGACAATACAATAATTTCATATTTGTTTCTAAAATCCTGGCCAGAATCATCAGAAAATAAAAAAGGGTCTTTGTATCTATGTAACGGAATCTTTGAACACGATTTTCATCCACTTAGAAACATTGGATCGACTTGAAACATTGTATACTTATAAAGGACCAATGACAATACAATAATTTCATATTTGTTTCTAAAATCCTGGCCAGAATCATCAGAAAATAAAAAAAGTGTATTTGTATCTATGTAACGGAATCTTTGAACACGATTTTCACCCACTTAGAAACATTAGATGGACGTGAAACTTTGTATACTTGTAAAGGATCCGTGACAATACAATAATTTCATATTTGTTTCTAAAATCCTGGTCAGAATCGTCATAATATAAAAAAAGTGTATTTTTATCTATGTAAAGGAATATTTGAACACGATTTTCAGCCACTTAGAAACATCTGATGGACTTGAAACTTTGTATACTTATAAAGGACCAATGACAATACAATAATTTCATATTTGTTTCTAAAATCCTGGCCAGAATCATCAGAAAAAAAAGTGTCTTTGTATCTATGTAACGGAATTTTTTAACACGATTTTCACCCACTTAGAGACATTGGATGGACTTGAAACTTTGTATACTTGTAAAGTACCCATGACAATACAATAATATCTAAAATCCTGTCCAGAATCATCAGAAAATAAAAATAAAATGAAAACTCGTATAATAGGTTGCGGACTTGTTGACTTTTTAGTCAAACTTTGTAATAGCTCAGTTGGTAGAGCGGTAAACTCTCGTGGTATATAATTTAATTTCCAACACGCTTGGGATAAATTAAAGTGGTCAACAAAAAAATCATCTCCAACACATACAGAATAAAACTAGATTTATCAACAAAAAAATAATAATTTTACCATCAAAAGCGTGAGGTGCTTTAATGATTTTTACATTTTCTTCTTAGAGACATTACTTTTATCAATATCTGTTTATTATCAAATATATTAATTGAAGTCCACCGCTGTGATCTCGAGGTAGCGTGCTGCCTTGTCACGCAGCGGGCCCGGGTTCGATCCCTAGTCGTTGCAGTTTTTTCTGGGTGAGGTTTTTATCGGGGTTTTCCTCACCTGTATGACAAATGTCAGGAAAACTTTAAGGCCCAAACGGTCCCCGAAATCATATGGCCATCATCTTTATCATTATCATCCTTACCATTATCATCATCTTCCTTCACCGGTGTGGAAAGCAACGGGAAGCTACCACACCTACACAATTCCCTAGTAAAGCTGCAAGCATAGCAGGAAAGTGCTATCATTGCAGTGAAGGACCTGCCTTCGGGCAGAATTACTATGGATGGATGGATATTAATTTATATAGAATACCCCACTCTTTTGATGGTAAAATCATTTTCTTTTTGTTGATAACTCTAGTTTTATTCTAGATGTGTTGGAGATGATTATTTTGTTGACCACTTTAATTTTATCCCAAGCGTGTTGGAAATTAAAATTATTTTTCATTTTTTAGTTCGGTTTTCTAATAAAGAGTGTCGTTTTAGTTTTTTAAAACTATTATCTATTATAGAATAGCTGTTGCGTGTTTTAGTTTTAGTAGAATATAAATAATTCAGTTAAGCGATGTCATGCAACCCCCCCCCCTCTCTATCTCTCTCACTCTCTCTCTGTTCATTATTTCTTTATTTTTACCTTTTTTATTTATTTATATTTTCTTTCTTTCTCGAGTTCTTTCATTTTCCTTCTTTCTATGTATTGTCTCTCTTTCTTCCTATTTTCTTTCTTTTTGTGTCCTTCCTTTCTATTTTCTTTCTTTCGATTTACTTTCTTACTTTCTATTTTCTTTGTTTCTTTCTACTTTCTATTTCCTTTGTTTATTTCTTTTTATTTTCTTTCTTTCATTCTTTCGTTCTTTTTGTGTTCATTCTCTCTATTTTCTTTCTTTCTTTATTTTTTTTTGTTTTCTTTCTTTCTATTTTCTTTCTTTCTATTTATTTTCTTACTTCCTATTTTCTTTGTTTCTTTCTACTTTCTATTTTCTTTCTTTCTTTCTTTTTATTTTCTTTTTTCTGTTTTCTCCCTTTCTATTTTCTTTCTTTATTTCTATTTTATTTTTTATTTCTATTTTCATTCGTTCTTTCTATTTTCTTTCTTTTTACTTTTTCTTTCTGTTTTCCTTATTTCTATTTTCTTTATTTATTTATATTTCCTTTCTTTCTTTCTTCTTTTCTATTTTATTTCTTCTTTTCTGTTTTCTTTCTTTCTTTCTATTTTATTTCCTTTCTTACTATTTTATTTGTATCTCTAACCCTTTAAAATATAAACAGACCTCAAATTCTTTCCCCGAAATTTTCTGTAATATTATACTCTTAATATTGAAATGTTCTGTAAATTCCATTAAAATAATTTTTCATCTAAAAATTTCAATAAGTAAAACAAAAGTAATGGCATTTTGTGGAAGAAATACTCTGCGTGCAAAAATAATAATTAGAGACGAAATTATTGAACAAGTATCCCACTTTAAATATTTAGGATGTGATATCAGCTGTGGATATGATAAAGATATTGAACACAAAACACAACAGTTTCAAGCTATTTGTGGCACAATAAATAGAACATTGAATAATAAAGCCCATAAACAAACAAAATAAAATTTTATAAAACAATGGCTGTCCCTGTCCTTTTGTATGGGAGTGAATCTTGGATTACCACTACCAAACAAGAAAGTAAAATCCAAGCAGCCGATATGAAATTTTTAAGAAGAGTAAAAGGCTGCACTAGAATGGACCAGATAAGAAACGAGGATATCCGTGAAGAACTGAAGATCTACTCCATGAAAGAAAATATATTTAACAACAAGATACAGTGGAAAGAACATGTAGAAAGAATGGAAGAAAGAAGATTACCAAATAAAATCTTGCATTATTTTCCGAGAGGAAGAAGAGATGTCGGACGTCCTCGGAAGAGATGGTCTTAGATCTATTAGTGAAGACGGAACAGGCAACTCTTGCCTAAACCAGGAAGTGAAAAGAAGATAAAGGATATTACACGCTTTATATTAGCTTGACCTGTATTTATCTATCTATCTATCTATGTAACGGAATCTTTCAACGCGATTTTCACCCACTTAAAATCATTGGATCGACTTGAAACTTTGTATAGTTGTAAAGGACCCGTGACAATACAACAATACAATCATTTCATTTTTTTCTAAAATCCTGGCCAGAATCATCAGAAAATCGAGACAAATGTCTTTGTATCTATGTAACGGAATATTTGAACTCGACTTTCACCCACGTAGAAACATTGGATCGATTTGAAACTTTATATACTTGTAAAGGACCCGTGACAATACAATAATTTCATATTTTATTTCTAAAATCCTGGACAGATTCATCACAAAATAAAAAATGAAAACTGGCATAATCGGTTGCGGACTTGTCGACATTTTAGTCAATCGTTGTAAGAGCTCAGTTGGTAGAGCGGTCAACTCTAGTGGGATGTAATTTCAGTAATCCGTAAGTCGCTGATTCAAATCCGGCGGGGAAGAATTTTTTTAGAAGAGTATTACTTTTAGCTCATACTACAATAGTATCGAATTTAAAGATATTTACATTTTTATCTTATTCTGAAAAATATTAAAACTAAAAAATAAAAAATAATTAATAGTTTAAAAAACTAAAACAACACGCTTTATTAGAAAACAGAACTAAAAAATGAAAAATAATTTAATTTCCAACACGCTTGGAATAAAATTAAAGTGGTCAACAAAAAATAATCTCCAACACATATAGAATAAAACTAGAGTTATCTACAAAATTTAAATAATTTTACCATCAAAAGCGTGGGGTGCTTTTTATGATTTTTACATTTTCTTCTTAGAGAGCTTACTTTTACCAATATCTGTTTATTATCAAATATATTAATAGATATACAGCACCCCACGCTTTTGATGGTAAAATTATTTTCTTTTTGTAGATAACTCTAGTTTTATTCTATATGTGTTGGAGATGATTTTTTTGTTGACCACTTTAATTTTATCCCAAGCGTGTTGGAAATTAAAATTATTTTTCATTTTTTATTTCGATTTTCTAATAAAGCGTGTTGTTTTAGTTTTTTAAAACTATTATTTATTTTTAAAATGATATGACGGGGTAATTCTTCTGGCAGTGACCTAGCTCTCATGCGTTGATGCAGAGATACGAGAGTCGCCTTGGTTTCATGGGGAAGAAATTAACTGTCGGGATATATATAAAATATAGAATCGATGGCTATCTAAGCCTGGGAGGAATTTGGGTTGTATGATAAAAAAAGGAGGGGATCTAGATTGACATTGAACCAATGGGCACCCATCAGGGGGCTTCTAGACCTGTGGCACCATGTAGAAAAAAAAGTGGCCTACACATATTTTATCACTATTCTATGTTGCAATCTTAGCTGGCCACCTTATCGACATGTACAGCAATGCAATTATTCAAAACGACAGTGGCACCAGTTATAACATATGGGATAGAGATCTTATTCTTGAAAGCCCATGTTTCCCTTAAAATCAATAATTTGAAAATCGAGTTATTTTTTTTGGATTTTTTCTCAAAAATTACATAATTTCAAAAATATCGAAAACTGCAAAAATACAATCTAGAGGGCTAGTCAGAGATTTATAATCCAAAAAATCCGGTTAAAATCAAAAATTTGAAAATCGTGTTATTTTTTTCCAAGGCTATAACCTCGGATTTTTTTTCAAAAATTACATAATTTCAAAAATATCGAAAACCGCAAGAATACAAACTAGAGGGCCAGTCAGAGATTTATAATGCAACAAATCCGGTTAAAATAAAAAATTTGAAAATCGAGTTATTTTTTTCCAAGGCTAACCTTGCATTTATTCTTAAAAATTACATAATTTCAAAAATATCGAAAACTGCAAAAATACAATCTAGAGGGCTAGTCAGAGATTTATAATGCAAAAAATCCGGTTAAAAAAAAAATTGAAAATCGAGTTTTTTTTTCCAAGGCTTGGATTTTTTCTAAAAAATTACATAATTTCAAAAATATCGAAAACTACAAAAATACAATCTATAGGGCTAGTCAGAGATCTATAATGCAAAAAATTTGGTTAAAATATAAAATTTGAAAATCGAGTTATTTTTTTCCAAGGATTTTTCTCAAAAATTACATAATTTCAAAAATATCGAAAATTGCAAAAATTCAATCTAGAGGGCTATCAGAGATTTATAATGCAAAAAATCCGGTAAAAAATAAAAAATTTGAAAATCGAGTTATTTTTTCCCCCCAAACCTTGGATTTTTTCTCAAAAATTACATAATTTCGAAAATATCGAAAACTTCAAAAATACAATCTAAAGGGCTAGTAACAGATATATAATGCAAAAAATCCGTTCAAAATCAAAAATTTCAAAATCGAGTTTTTTTTTCAAAGGATTTTTCTAAAAAATTACATAATTTCAAAAAAATCGAAAACTGCAAAAATACAATGTAGAGGGCTAGTAGGAGATTCATAATGCAAAAAATCCGGTTAAAATAAAAATTTTGGAAATCGAGTTTTTTTCCGATTTTTTTTTATTTTTTCTCAAAAATTACATCCGATTGAGGGTCTTTCCACTTTTCAGAGGTTGCCTTTTTACCAGCCGGCTGCTGGCCCTTCAAATCCACATGTGTCAATCACAGAGGTAGATGATCAACAGCCAGTGTAGGGGTGACATGTGGTTAGCATGTCGAGTCCCCCAGCCGTTATAGCTGGTTCCTCAACCTGTAGCCGCTACTTATTGTAGCTACCCAATTGCCTCACGATGCTGGGTGGGCACCGGTCCCATACTGGCCGAAATACCATGAGAAAATTTCTTCCCCCATGGAGACTCGAACCAGCGCAAGTCCCGTAGCTCTGCGCCAAGGCTTCCTACCTTAACCGCTCTGCTACGGCGCGGGACAAAAAAAATTACATACTTTCAAAAATATCGAAAACTGCAAAAAAAAACAATGTAGTGGGCTAGTCAGAGAATTATAATGCAAAAAATCCATTTAAAATCAAAAATTTGAAAATCGAGTTATTTTTTCAAAGCCTATAACCTTGGATTTTTTCTCAAAAATTCGATAATTTCAAAAATATCGAACTGCAAAAATACAATGTAGTGGGCTAGTCAGAGATTTATAATGCAAAAAATCCGGTTAAAATCAAAAATTTGAAAATCGAGTTATTTTTTTCCTAGGCTATATCCTTGGATTTTTCTCAAAAATTACATAATTTCAAAAATATCGAAAACTGCAAAAAAAACAATGTAGTGGGCTAGTCAGAGATTTATAATGCAAAAAATCCGGTTAAAATAAAAAATTTGAAAATCGAGTAATTTTTTTTTCCCAAGACTATATATAACCCTGGATTTTTTCTCAAAAATTACATAATTTCAAAAATATCGAAAACTGCAAAAATACAATCTAGAGGGCTAGTCAGAGATTTATAACGCAAAAATCCGGTTAAAATAAAAAATTTCAAAATCGAGTAATTTTACTCCTAGGCTATATCCTTGGATTTTTCTCAAAAATTACATAATTTCAAAAATATCGAAAACTGCAAAAATACAATCTAGTGGGCTAGTCAGAGATTTATAACGCAAAAAATCCGGTTAAAATCAAAAATTTGAAAATCGAGTTATTTTTCTCCTTGAATTTTTCTCAAAAATTACATAATTTCAAAAATATCGAAAACTGCAAAAATACAATCTAGAGGGCTAGTCAGAGATTTATAACGCAAAAATCCGGTTAAAATAAAAAATTTCAAAATCGAGTAATTTTACTATATCCTTGGATTTTTCTCAAAAATTACATAATTTCAAAAGTATCGAAAACTGCAAAAATACAATCTAGAGGGCTAGTCAGAGATTTATAACGCAAAAAATCCGGTTAAAATCAAAAATTTGAAAATCGAGTTATTTTTTTCCTTGGATTTTTCTCAAAAATTACATAATTTCAAAAATATCGAAAACTGCAAAAATACAATCTAGAGGGCTAGTCAGAGATTTATAACGCAAAAATCCTGTTAAAATCAAAAATTTCAAAATCGAGTAATTTTACTCCTAGGCTATATCCTTGGATTTTTCTCAAAAATTACATAATTTCAAAAATATCGAAAACTGCAAAAATACAATCTAGTGGACTAGTCAGAGATTTATAACGCAAAAAATCCGGTTAAAATAAAAAATTTGAAAATCGAGTTATTTTTTTCCTTGGATTTTTCTCAAAAATTACATAATTTCAAAAATATCGAAAACTGCAAAAATACAATCTAGAGGGCTAGTCAGAGATTTATAACGCAAAAAAATCCTGTTAAAATCAAAAATTTGAAAATCGAGTTATTTTTTTCCAAGGTTTGGATGTTTTCTCAAAAATTACATAATTTCAAAAATATCGAAAACTGCAAAAATACAATCTAGAGGGCTAGTCAGAGATTTAAAACGCAAAAAATCCGGTTAAAATCAAAAATTTGAAAATCGAGTAATATTTTTCCAAGGCTATATCCTTGGATTTTTCTCAAAAATTACATAATTTCAAAAATATCGAAAACTGCAAAAATACAATCTAGAGGGCTAGTCAGAGATTTATAACGCAAAAAAATCCGGTTAAAATCAAAAATTTGAAAATCGAGTTATTTTTTTCCAAGGTTTGGATTTTTTCTCAAAAATTACATAATTTCGAAAATATCGAAAACTTCAAAAATACAATCTAAAGGGCTAGTAACAGATATATAATGCAAAAAATCCGTTCAAAATCAAAAATTTCAAAATCGAGTTTTTTTTTCAAAGGATTTTTCTAAAAAATTACATAATTTCAAAAAAATCGAAAACTGCAAAAATACAATGTAGAGGGCTAGTAGGAGATTCATAATGCAAAAAATCCGGTTAAAATAAAAATTTTGGAAATCGAGTTTTTTTCCGATTTTTTTTTATTTTTTCTCAAAAATTACATCCGATTGAGGGTCTTTCCACTTTTCAGAGGTTGCCTTTTTACCAGCCGGCTGCTGGCCCTTCAAATCCACATGTGTCAATCACAGAGGTAGATGATCAACAGCCAGTGTAGGGGTGACATGTGGTTAGCATGTCGAGTCCCCCAGCCGTTATAGCTGGTTCCTCAACCTGTAGCCGCTACTTATTGTAGCTACCCAATTGCCTCACGATGCTGGGTGGGCACCGGTCCCATACTGGCCGAAATACCATGAGAAAATTTCTTCCCCCATGGAGACTCGAACCAGCGCAAGTCCCGTAGCTCTGCGCCAAGGCTTCCTACCTTAACCGCTCTGCTACGGCGCGGGACAAAAAAATTACATACTTTCAAAAATATCGAAAACTGCAAAAAAAACAATGTAGTGGGCTAGTCAGAGAATTATAATGCAAAAAATCCATTTAAAATCAAAAATTTGAAAATCGAGTTATTTTTTCAAAGCCTATAACCTTGGATTTTTTCTCAAAAATTCGATAATTTCAAAAATATCGAACTGCAAAAATACAATGTAGTGGGCTAGTCAGAGATTTATAATGCAAAAAATCCGGTTAAAATCAAAAATTTGAAAATCGAGTTATTTTTTCCTAGGCTATATCCTTGGATTTTTCTCAAAAATTACATAATTTCAAAAATATCGAAAACTGCAAAAAAAACAATGTAGTGGGCTAGTCAGAGATTTATAATGCAAAAAATCCGGTTAAAATAAAAAATTTGAAAATCGAGTAATTTTTTTTATCCCAAGACTATATATAACCCTGGATTTTTTCTCAAAAATTACATAATTTCAAAAATATCGAAAACTGCAAAAATACAATCTAGTGGGCTAGTCAGAGATTTATAACGCAAAAAATCCGGTTAAAATCAAAAATTTGAAAATCGAGTTATTTTTCTCCTTGAATTTTTCTCAAAAATTACATAATTTCAAAAATATCGAAAACTGCAAAAATACAATCTAGAGGGCTAGTCAGAGATTTATAACGCAAAAATCCGGTTAAAATAAAAAATTTCAAAATCGATTAATTTTAATATATCCTTGGATTTTTCTCAAAAATTACATAATTTCAAAAGTATCGAAAACTGCAAAAATACAATCTAGAGGGCTAGTCAGAGATTTATAATGCAAAAAATCCGGTTAAAATCAAAAATTTGAAAATCGAGTTATTTTTTCCTTGGATTTTTTCTCAAAAATTACATAATTTCAAAAATATCGAAAACTGAAAAAATACAATCTAGAGGGCTAGTCAGAGATTTATAATGCAAAAAATCCGGTTAAAATCAAAAATTTGAAAATCGAGTAATTTTACTCCTAGGCTATATCCTTGGATTTTCTCCAAAATTACATAATTTCAAAAATATCGAAAACTGCAAAAATACAATCTAGTGGACTAGTCAGAGATTTATAACGCAAAAAATCCGGTTAAAATAAAAAATTTGAAAATCGAGTTATTTTTTTCCTTGGATTTTTCTCAAAAATTACATAATTTCAAAAATATCGAAAACTGCAAAAATACAATCTAGAGGGCTAGTCAGAGATTTATAACGCAAAAAATCCGGTTAAAATCAAAAATTTGAAAATCGAGTTATTTTTTCCAAGGTTTGGATGTTTTCTCAAAAATTACATAATTTCAAAAATATCGAAAACTGCAAAAATACAATCTAGAGGGCTAGTCAGAGATTTAAAACGCAAAAAATCCGGTTAAAATCAAAAATTTGAAAATCGAGTAATATTTTTCCAAGGCTATATCCTTGGATTTTTCTCAAAAATTACATAATTTCAAAAATATCGAAAACTGCAAAAATACAATCTAGAGGGCTAGTCAGAGATTTATAACGCAAAAAATCCGGTTAAAATAAAAAATTTGAAAATCGAGTTTTTTTTCCTTGGATTTTTCTCAAAAATTACATAATTTCAAAAATATCGAAAACTGCAAAAATACAATCTAGAGGGCTAGTCAGAGATTTATAACGCAAAAAATCCGGTTAAAATCAAAAATTTGAAAATCGAGTTATTTTTTTCCAAGGTTTGGATTTTTTCTCAAAAATTACATAATTTCAAAAATATCGAAAACTGCAAAAATACAATCTAGAGGGCTAGTCAGAGATTTATAATGCAAAATATCCAGTTAAAATAAAAAAATTGAAAATCGAGTTATTTTTTTTCCAAGCCTTTTTTTTCTAAAAAATTACATAATTTCAAAAATATCGAAAACTGCAAAAATACAATCTAGAGGGCTAGTCAGAGATTTATAATGCAAAAAATCCGGTTAAAATCAAAAATGTGAAAATCGAGTTATTTTTTTCCAAGGCTATATCCTCGGATTTTTCTCAAAAATTACATAATTTCAAAAATATCGAAAACTGCAAAAATACAATCTAGAGGGCTAGTCAGAGATTTATAACGCAAAAAAATCCGGTTAAAATCAAAAATTTGAAAATCGAGTTATTTTTTTCCAAGGTTTGGATTTTTTCTCAAAAAATACATAATTTCAAAAATATCGAAAACTGCAAAAATACAATCTAGAGGGCTAGTCAGAGATTTATAATGCAAAATATCCAGTTAAAATAAAAAAATTGAAAATCGAGTTATTTTTTTCCAAGCCTACAACCTTTTTTTTCTAAAAAATTACATAATTTCAAAAATATCGAAAACTGCAAAAATACAATCTAGAGGGCTAGTCAGAGATTTATAATGCAAAAAATCCGGTTAAAATCAAAAATTTGAAAATCGAGTTATTTTTTTCCAAGGTTTGGATTTTTTCTCAAAAATTACATAATTTCAAAAATATCGATAACTGCAAAAATACAATCTAGAGGGCTAGTCAGAGATTTATAATGCAAAAAATCCGGTTAAAATAAAAAAATTGAAAATCGAGTTATTTTTTTCCAAGGCTAGTAACCTTTTTTTTTCTCAAAAATTACATAATTTCAAAAATATCGAAAACTGCAAAAATACAATCTAGAGGGCTAGTCAGAGATTTATAATGCAAAAAATCCGGTTAAAATCAAAAATGTGAAAATCGAGTTATTTTTTTCCAAGGCTATATCCTTGGATTTTTCTCAAAAATTACATAATTTCAAAAAATATCGAAAACTGCAAAAATACAATCTAGAGGGCTAGTCAGAGATTTATAACGCAAAAAAATCCGGTTAAAATCAAAAATTTGAAAATCGAGTAATATTTTTCCAAGGCTATATCCTTGGATTTTTCTCAAAAATTACATAATTTCAAAAATATCGAAAACTGCAAAAATACAATCTAGAGGGCTAGTCAGAGATTTATAACGCAAAAAAATCCGGTTAAAATCAAAATTTGAAAATCGAGTAATATTTTTCCAAGGCTATATCCTTGGATTTTTTCTCAAAAATTACATAATTTCAAAAATATCGAAAACTGCAAAAATACAATCTAGAGGGCTAGTCAGAGATTTATAATGCAAAAAATCCGGTTAAAATAAAAAATTTAAAAATCGAGTTATTTTTTTCAAGGCTATAACCTTGGATTTTTTCTCAAAAAGTACATAATTTCAAAAATATCGAAAAGTGCAAAAATACAATCTAGAGGGCTAGTCAGAAATTTATAATGCAAAAAATCCGGTTAAAATCAAAATTTGAAAATCGAGTTATTTTTTTCCAATGCTTTAAGCCTTGGATTTTTCTCGAAAATTACATAATTTAAAAAATATCGAAAACTGCACAAATACAATCTAGAGGGCTAGTCAGAGATTTATAACGCAAAAAATCCTGTTAAAATCAAAAATTTGAAAATCGCGTTATTTTTTTCCAAGGCTATATCCTTGGATTTTTCTCAAAAATTACATCATTTCAAAGATATCGAAAAGTGCAAAAATACAATCTAGAGGGCTAGTCAGAGATTTATAATGCAGAAAATCCGGTTAACAGAGTTTTAGGCGCTCTCTCCCTACAGGGAAGAATTTGAACCATACTAATTTAGTTACACTTGTTTTCGTATAGATGTCAATTTTGAGTGGTCCGTGGTCAGCGTTCCGCCTCATGCTGACATCTAGGAAACCAAGGTAGTACTAGGACGGGAAAATTCGGTAAATTTTGCTTAGAGGCCTTTTCATTTAGGCTTAAGGATTTTTTACGAGCCTGAAAAACTTCAGACTCGGGACCCACTTCTTAAAGTCCCTCCCGGAGGACTTGCCCCTTGGATTTTTACATCCTAAAAAATCCAACGACCCCGGCCGGGTTTGAACCCGCAACCTTTGGGACCAGAGGCAAGGAGCATAACCACTAGTCCACCGCGACCGATCACTAATTAATAAGTTCGTAAAAAAAACTCATCACAGTCATCTGCCACACACACAGACACACATAAAAAATTTCATCAAAATTATTCAGTTGTTTAGTCAGTTTTTAATATCGGATTTCAAGTAAACCTGCACTTCTAATTGTCGAATTTGGCTAATTTTTGGAAAATAACTCACCCCGGTTTATTTTAATATGATATACTGAGTTTTGTCGTGAAACATTGAAAAATGTGACCGCTAGAGCAATTTCTTAATTTTCACTTCAGGTGAAGTCCTACACCTAATACTTTAAGAGGTTCCAATTGTGAATCTTAAACAATCGAGGGAACCCAATCAGATACAGAAAAAAAGTCATCAAAATTGGTCCACTCGTTTAGAAGAAGTTCAGTGACAAACACACGTACAGACAAATTATATATTATACTTACTTACTTACTCTTACTCACTGGCACTATCGAAACCGAAGATTCATGGCCGCGCGAACATAAGCTCTCCATACATCCCTATCCTGAGCTAATGCTTTCCAATCATTCCCTGTATAATCTACTTCCCTCAAATCGCAGTTAATGTTATTCTACCACCTCATTCTTGGTCTACCAACTGGACGTTTTCCCTCTGGCTTTCCTACAAGAAGCTTCCATGCACATCTTTCATTCCTCATACGTGCACACATGTCCTGCCCATTGCAGTCTACGAGACTTAACTGTTCTTATTATATCTGGCTTCCTGTAAAGACCATGTAGTTCATTGTTATGTAGTCTTCTCCATTCACCTGTCTGTTCATCTCTCTTTGGTCCAAAAATTTTCCTAAGTACTTTATTCTCAAATACTCGTAATCTCCTTTCTTCCCTTAAAGTAAGAGTCCATGTTTCGCTCCCATATATATATAACTGGTAGAATAATAGTTTTATATATTTTCAGTTTAACGTTTTTTGAAAGGAGTTGGGACATCAAAAGTCTCTGCAATGCATAATAGCATGCATTTCCAGAATTGAGCCTATGTTTAATTTCTTTGTGCATCTCATTCCTATTTGTGATTACTGTTCCTAGGTATTTGAATTCAGCCACTTCCTCAAAATTTCCCTCATTTGTCATTAGCTGTCCATTTTCATTATATTATATATTTTATATTTTATATATTATACATTAACTTGGATAGAAGGGGTACAAGCAGCTATGAATATCAGAGGAATGGAGGAAGATCAATGGATGGATAGAGAGGAATGGCGTTTGGTTTCCGGAAGACGGCGGCAGCTGCCATGATACCGGATGATGTGCGATATATTATTATACACAATATATAAAAATGAATGTTTGTTTCTTTATTCCTACTTTATGCGACTTTATGATTGATCCGATTACGATGGGACTTCTTGCAAAATGTTCAGGAGATTCCCGGGATGAACATAGACTATAAGAGAGTTGTGATACTCAACTCCTACACCCTTCAAAATCGCCCTTTGTAGTGGAAAACGTGAAACAAGTAGCTGTTTGGACGCTTAAAAGGCTTACACTGCCTAAACCATAACAAATACACAAAACTCATTTTCACAGAATTGAATGTCTCAAAAAGCTCTAAAAGAAAGTCCACGACAGAATATGTTTATCTCTTACGGATAACTCACAATAACCATTTTTGTCTTTCATTGATGCCAAGAAGATCGAGACAAGTACGTAGATTCCTGTGCAGGAATAGCAGCACATGGTGGGTATTCTTTTACGGATAACTCACAATGAGGAATTTTGTATTTTAGCTCATTTATGCCAAAAAGATCGATATAAGTAGATTCCCGGCCAACGCCGGGTAATCAGCACGGGGAATCTTAAAATAATTACGGTATACATTTATAATCATGTTTCATTTTACTTATTCAACTAATCAAAAGAAGTGCATTAAATTTTAGTCTTTCAGTTCATTTATACCAAGAAGATCCGGATGAGTAGATTCCCGGGCAACGCCGGATAAACAGCACGGAGTATCTAAAAATAATTAGGATATAAAATGTTCCTTTTAACTTATTTAACTGAACATAAAACACATTAAGTTTCGTATTTTAGCTCATTTATGTCAAGAAGATCGGGATAAGTAGATTCCCGGGCAATGCCGGGTAATCAGCACGGGGTATCTAAAAATATAAATGTATAATTATTTTCCTTTCACTTATTCGACTAAATACGAAAGCACATTAATTATCATTTATTTAGGCATAGCAGTGCAAGCCGGGTGTTAGCTAGTATATATATATATATATATATATATATATATATATATATATATATATGCACCATGTCCCATTCAAACCTCCCACATTTTAATTAATCATAACTCTCAAAGTATGCGGAATTATGAAATGAGGTTGGTATTAAAAGAAAGAGAAACTCAAAGAATTAGTTTTTTCATTGTTGCAGTTAATTCATCTGTCGCATGTTGGACAATAATGACATAAAACAAAGTGGCGACTCCTCAGCAACGAGCACGAACTGTTTTCTGATATGCAGAGACGAAGTCAATAATTACAGTGCAAAAAAAATACCGGCGAGAATATGGAGGAAATGCACCTGATGGGAAGACCATTTAGGCATGGCTTGAGACGTTCCTGGCGACTGGAAGCGTTAAAAAAGAATCAGGAGGACTCGTACATGTGTTTCAGAAGAAACGATTGAAAAAATTAGAGCAGGATATAGGTGTTTTAGCGTGTTGCAATGAAAATTCTTTGAGTTTGTGTTTCGTTTAATACCGGTCTGATTTCATAATTCCGCACACTTTGTTAGTTATGATTAATTAAAATGTGGGAGGTTTGAATGGGACACCCTGTATATATATATATATATATATATATATATTAGGGTTATAACTTTTTGGACTTTTGTGAAATAAAATATTTCCTGTGCAATGGATGGATGAACTTTTACTTAAAACCATTGGAAAAGGCCTTCATTTCACTGAGCTTCAAGAAAAGGTCACCTTCAAATATATTTATATATCAAAATTTAATATTGATTTGGGGGTGACCTTTTCTTGAAGCTCAGTGAAATGAATGCCTTTTTCAATGATTTTAAGTAAAAATTCACCGATTCATTGCACAGGAAATACTTTACACCCATTCACTGCACAGGAAATAGTATATTTCACAAAAGCCCAAAAAGTTAGCCTATAACCCGAGAATGTTAGGCTATAACTTCTTGGACTGTTTGTTGAAATAAAATATTTCCTGTACAATGAATGGGTGAACGTTTACTTACAACTTTTCAAAAGGCCTTCATTTCACTGAGCTTCAAGAAAAGGTCACCCCCAAATCAATATTAAATTTTGATATATAAATATATTTGGGGGTGACCTTTTCTTCAAGCTCGGTGAAATTAAGGCATTTTCCAACGGTTTTAAGTAAAAGTTCATCCATTCATTGCACAGGAAATATTTTATTTCACAAATGTCGAAAAAGTTATAACCTTAATGTATATATTTCAACTGATATATACAAGGGTAATCTTTAGAATAGTTGTATCAACCCCCCTCTTTATAAAGAGGAGAGCATCCCTTCTCCGTTGTTGATTCCCTAGATTCATGGAAGGATTAAGGTGAAATAACTTTTTTATTCTTGTAAAAGATTGTAAAAAGTGTTTTTCATTGGGTTTGATAGTAACTGTGAGATAGTTTTAGTCCGCCTGCTGAGCCAACACACGAAACATTATACACTGCGATTGACCGGTCTGCTACACATGGTTATCTGATTTCATTAATAATTCATCATCTTCGTTAACAATCAGGGATAATTGTGTACATTAATTTTCATATGTGTTTATGCGCATGATATGTAACAAAAATTTTCCGTACTAAATGCATAACAACTGCATTGCACGTAAGCAATTGATTGTATCCTGTATTTAGTCAGAGCTACACTTTGATTCAGTGGTGACCTGCACCACATTGTACAGATGTAAACATGGTGATTTTACAGTTATTGATTCTTCTAACTAACCTAGTATACAGGGATACAGTTTGACAAAAACCTACATCTATCTCGGTCATTCCATGACTTCTCTTCCAGTCATTCGGCTTCATCTTCTTATCCTGCTCTTCCCATCTATTGCTCGGCTGACCTCTTCCACTGACCAGTTGTTAGTCTTTGTATCCATCCTACCTCATATTCTACTACCCTCCATTTCACCTTGATTTCGACCAACTTCAAAATTTGTGATATTTTAGAGTTCTGCATTCTGTCTTACAATTTTGTCAAACAAGCTTCTTGAGAATGTATTCATTTAATTCTACTTTCTGTTATTGAGCGGCTGAGCTGCACCGGATTGAACAGGTGTAAAAAAGAAACAACTTATGAATATAATTGTCTAATATATGCAAACGTTAATGTGACATTGAATAATGAAGTTCTTAATCATATTGGTGACAGTGATGACATTAACAAATCAGCTCAACGACGATGATAACGACAGGAAAATAGATCAAAAGATTGTTTCTTACATAACCAACATAGTACATGCACATTTCACCTTAAAACAACCAATTGGATTCACAAATATGTGCAATAAAAGTCCATCAAAATTCGAATACACAAGAATAATTGATTTGTTACTTAATGAAATTTCCAAGTATGAAATTTGGCCAACGATAGTTCTAGAAGATGACCCTCAAGAATTTCCTCTCTCAGAGAAAATGCACGGATACATTTGGTTTCTCTGTTTTGAAGATGAAAAAGTAAAAGAAGAAATTGAATCAACTGAAGATGACGAAGTGAACAACGATGATGAAGAAGAAGAAGATGATGATGATGATGATGATGATGATGATGCCGTTGAATATGAAGAAGTCACATTTGAAAAAAGGGTTTATAATTTGCTCTACAAAAACGCATTTAACCCTGAAACTAAATTCCTAGTCATAACTGCAGGATCTAACGCATATACGTCACCTGAATTAGCTAAACATATATTCAGTTCATTGTGGATAAATGCTAGAGTTATTAATATAGGAGTCGTTCATTTACATCTGTCAAGATTTGATGCAAGTACATTGGATGTTGTAGGAGGAGACGACCAGAATTTTGTTCAGACATATACTTGGACGCCATACGTTGAAAAGAATTGTCAAGACGTGATCCGTGTGAACTTACTAGAAAATCGTAGTTTAGAAACAGCTGACAATAACTCACAAGTAAACATTTTTCCATCAAAAATTCCTAATGATTTTCTTGGATGTAAGTTAAGGGTGTTATCTGTGGGCATGGCCCCTTACATAATCATTTCAAATTCCACAGATGAAAATGGAACTACGGTTTACGATGACAATGGATTAGGATCAAAGATTTTTAAACTATTCGTACAAAAGTATAACATTACAACTGTATTTGTTGAGCCTGTTGAAACTTTGGACTTTTTGGCTCTATTTGGCAGTCTTCAAGGCGGTGTTGAAAACAAATATGACTTCGGTGTAGGTATTGTACCACTTCACATTTTGTCGTGTTCGTTGATAGATTTGTCAGTTTCCTATACTGTCGAGCATTTAAGAATGCAAATCCCTTGCCCAAGACAAATTCCGAGGATACAGAGAATTGTGTCTATATTCTCTGTAGTTACGTGGATAATGCTGATTGTTATATACTTTCTGGGTAGTTTAACATTCTGGTTGTTATCAAATGTTGATTTTCACAATCATGGAATGGAATCAAATTCAAGTAGAAATATTGTGCAGTGCTTCTATAATGCATGGGCGATTTTCTTAGGCGTGTCTGTTACGGAGATGCCTAGAACTTGTTATGTGAGATTGTTATTTATATTTTACGTTTGTTATTGTTATGCTATGAGCATGGTCTTTCAAGCTTTCTTCACGACATTTCTTGTTGAGCCTGGTTACGGACGGGCGTTCTCATCGTATGAGGAGATCATAGCAAGTAATGTAACTTATGGATATATAGATACACTAGATAGCATAGTGCTTGTGGAACTCGAATATGATGAACACAGAGGGGTAAAACACCGAGTAGATTGTGCAGGTGTAACACACTGTCTACTTCGTGCAATGTTTAAGGGTGACATTATGTTGTTCACTGGGGTAAACTTTCCTTATTATTTGGCTCTTAAGAAAGGTGTTCATGACGTAAGCAAGCGTGTGTGTTTCTACCATGATATTCCTATGCTTGTCCAAATATCTATCGGAATCCATAAAGGGGATCCAATTATGTCAATATTGAATGAGCACGTACAGAAGTGTCTTGAAGCTGGAATTCCTGAAATGTTTTGGTCTCAATTAAAACACACTTACAGATTGCAAGCAGAGAAAAGGAGCGATGAAAATGACTTGTATTTTGTGTTTACTGTTACACTCTTGGCGCCGGCTTTCATTTTACTGTTTTGCGGTTATGTCATTAGTTTTATAGTTTTAATATTTGAGGTTTTTATTTTTATAATACATGAGGAAGGGCCATTAGGTCTTCTTCTTTAAGTAAATAGGAACTAGCTCTTCTGCCTTCATTTGCACTGTGCACTGTTCCTTCTTCGCGTCTTTAATTAAGTGTTTTTCCATTTTACTAAATTTTGATGTAATGTAGCTGTTCAACTTGAACTAATAAAATCACTATCGATTCTACTTACCAGATATCGAAAATGACGATTATAAAATATGCGTGTGTATGTGCGTTGTTAGTGCATTTTGGTTTTAGCTACTAACCTCAGATCATAACAATAATTTAAGAAAACTTAAATCGAGTTTCTAAACCAGGATTATCATCATTAAGACTGGAGATTAAAATGAAAGCTTAAATTTTAGCATAAACATTTTGAAAGCTGTAGCCACTGTAATTTTTGTTTTTCATGATTATATGTTACCTACATTAATTCAAATAAAAACAAACGAAAAAGCACACAATTTATTGTTACACTATGTAAATAATTACCTGAGAGAAAATATATATGCTAATTTTTTCCCAAACAAATGTGAGAAATATCTTAAAATGAAGTGAGAAGTTGAGCTGAAAGTAACCTAAAATCATTACATTTGCAATCTAAAATAATATATATAAATCATTGCTCTTACAGTATAGCCAACTTATCCCAAAATCCTGCTAACAAACAAGTGAACGCTAAACTGATCTGGCGTATTTACTCGCCCATTTTCTCACTTTAACTTACCCATCTAACACTAACTAGCCCATTTTTTCACACTAACTTGCCCATCTAGCACTAACTTCCCCATTTTCTCACACTAACTTGCCCGTCTATCACTAACTTGCCCATTTTATCACATTAACTTTCCCATCTAACACTAACTTCAACCATTTTCTCACACTAACTTATCCATCTAACACTAACTTCCCAACTTTCTCCCGCTAACTTGCCCATCTAACATTAACTTGCCCATTTCCTCAAACTAACTTGCCCATCTAACACTAACTCGGTCATTTTCTCACACTAACTTGCCCATCTAGCACCAACTTGCCAATTTTCTCATTAACTTGCCAATTTTCTCATTAACTTGCCAAATTCCTCCTCAACTTGCCCATTTTCTCACACTAACTTGTCCATTTTCTCACACTAACTTGCCCATCTACCACTAACTAGCCCATCTAACACTAACTTGTTCATTTTCTCACGCTAACTGGCCCATCTAACACCAACATGTACATTTTTCACACTAACCTGCCAATCTAACACTAACTCGCCCATTTTCTCACTCTAGCTTGCACATCTAACACTAACTCGCCCATTTTCTCACTCTATCTTCCACATCTAACACTAACTCGCCCATTTTCTCACTCTAGCTTGCACATCTAACACTAACTCGCCAATTTTCTCACTCTAGCTTGCACATCTAACACTAACTCGCCCATTTTCTCACTCTAGCTTGCACATCTAACACTAACTCGCCCATTTTCTCACTCTATCTAACACTAACCCGCCCATTTTCTCACTCTAGCTTGCACATCTAACACTAACCCGCCAATTTTCTCACTCTAGCTTGCACATCTAACACTAACTCGCCCATTTTCTCACTCTAGCTTGCACATCTAACAATAACCCGCCAATTTTCTCACTCTAGCATGCACATCTAACAATAACACGCCTATTTTCTCACTCTAGCTTGCACATCTAACACTAAATCGCCCATTTTCTCACTCTAGCTTGCACATCTAACACTAACTCGCCAATTTTCTCACTCTAGCTTGCACATCTAACACTAACTCGCCCATTTTCTCACTCTAGCTTGCACATCTAACACTAACTCGCCCATTTTCTGACTCTAGCTTGCACATCTAACACTAACTCGCCCATTTCCTCACTCTAGCTTGCACATCTAACACTACCTCGCCCATTTTCTCACTCTAGCTTGCACATCTAACACTACCTCGCCCATTTTCTCACTCTAGCTTGCACATCTAACACTAACTCGCCCATTTTCTTACTCTAGCTTGCACATCTAACACTAACTCGCCCATTTTCTCACTCTAGCTTGCACATCTAACATTAACTCGCCCATTTTCTCACCCTACCTTGCCCATCCTACACTAAATTGTCAATTTTATCACACTATCTTACCCACTAATGTAAGTGAACTCCTCGGATATGAGAGTAAACATGATGGCTATTGGCTCTAGCGGGAGCGTGTGTTATCAGATTGGCCAACATGACGCTAGCATTCACTTCTTCGCCGATACAATATGGATAGGTGCAAGGTAACATAAAATAACATTCTTTTCTAGTAAGAAAATTTGGCATACCGTATATGATTTATTATCAGTTCACATCCTATTAATTTTACGTGAATTATTCTTAAATTACTTGAGTATAAAATCAATTTTTTCTTGTCAATTATAGTTTATAAAAATTAATTTAATGTACATGGGAGAAGCTATTGCGACCGGGATTCGCTGAAAATCATTTTAAGTGGATATTAATTTTTCTCAGGTACATCTGACCCATGCCTTCACCCCTTGGGATACCTCGGTCAGAGACCATACTCCCAAGTCCCAGATACTTGTCCTCCCTTAACTATCGCGTCCACGTTCAAGGTTCTCGGCCTTAAACCAACACCTCAGGAAAAAGGTGTTGGAGTCGCAACTTCAGGGAAATTGCTGAGCTACATAGTACGTCAGGTCGCTCATTCCTGACGACCCCATGGTTGGTCCACGGGCTCCTCGAGCCTAGCCGGGAGGACTGCTGTCGCAGATCCACCGACCGTTCCCCTGTTCTGCCTCCAGGGACGCATCCGGCAGCCGTTGTGAGAGACCGGCTAGGGCTTGAATCCGCAAGCCCCACAGTGTGAGACTTTAGTACATCTATGTGCTCATCTCCTGGTGACCCCACAGTTTGTCCACGAGCCCGTAGGCTTAGCCGGGAACCAGCACAGTTGCTCCTCTCTGCACTGGTCCGAGTGTGCCCTGGTGTGCCCCCAGGGACGTGTCCTGTTGCAGTTGTGGTCCAGCACGGAGCTCGCAAGCTCCAACAGGTGAGCAATAGTACGACAGGGCGCTCATCTCCTGCCGACCCCACTAATGGTTCACGAGTCCCTTGGACTTAACCGGGAGGACTGTCTAGCAGATCCACCGACCTTTCCCCCAGTCCACCAGCTGGGGACGTGTTTGGTTGCTGAAGTGGGTCCAGCCTGAGCATTATTACGTCAGATAGCTCAACTCCTGACGACCTCACAGATTGTCCTTGGGTCACTCGGTCCCGGAGTCGGCGTTAATCCCACACCAAAAGACCGCGCTTTCTCCTTTTCCGAACTTATTGACCTGGTGGTAATTCCCAGCATTACGCCCGGTATTCTCCCAACCAGCCCGTTCGCAAGACTAGGCCTAGTCGTGCCGATGCTGTGAGTCAGCCCACTGAGCAATGTAAGGCATCCCGGGTGCTCATCGCCCATGGTGCCCCCATAGATGAACCTCGGGTTCATTGAACCAAGAGAAAGGAGCTTCTGATCTCCAGTCTCCCACCACTTCGCCACGGCGGCCGCTGATCCTGCTGTGGGCCAGGATATGTGAGCTTTGACAACAGGTCGCTCATCCTCCTGTTGACCCCAATTACGGTCCGCGAGTCCATCGGACTTGGAAGGGAGGACTGACTATAGTCCACGAGGGCTAAAGTGTCTAGAATATTTTAGAAAGAGAAAGAGAGTACTCACCATCTTCTTTCTCACTCATACACATATCTCTTCACGGTGACTGCGGTAGGGCAGACACTCCCTGCAGTGGTGGCATTCCCTTCTTCTAAAGATTCTTCCTGCCAAGTTTCTATGTCTTCATTTTCATTTTCATCGTCGTCGGCATCGTCTAAATTTATTTCAAACCGATCACTAATTTGGACCATTAAACCGTCTGCCTGCCAATATGACTCTTCAATCTTTTCACACGCTCTGCAGTCACTTTTAACAGAGCACTCTGAACCAGTCGCCACTGACAAAAATTACCTGACACAAAAGTGACTGGACGGAAGTGGAGTTTTTCTAGCATTCCTAAGTAATTTTACAAGGGTAGCCCATTGTAGTACACATGTCACTCAGACGTCTAGCGAAGCGTGGAAGAACATTTCTCTAGACAAGGATAGTAGAAATCATGCCAACTTGGTCCTTTTACACTATAGCAGATCCACCGACCTTTTCTCCACTACGCTACCGAGGGGACGCGATTAGCTGCTGAAGTGGGCGCCACACGAGCTATGTAGTACGTCAGGTCGCTCGAGTCCTGACGACCTCACAAATGGCCCGCGGGTCCGGTCTGGACCTAGCCGGGGGGAATGCAAGCAAACCACCGGCCGTTCCCCTATCCACCACCCGGGGACGCGCCCTGTTGCTATTGTGAGCACAGCTGGGGCCCGAGAACCGGATCCCCAGGGTTTTTCTCAAGTACATATTTATCACACAAGTTAAGAATGAAAGTCAAGGTAAACGAAAGAGGAACATGGAAACTTCTTGTGGGAAAACCAGGGGGGAAAACGCCAGTACGTAGGTGAAGAATAACATTAACCGCAATTTGAGAAAGATACACTTTATAGGGGACTTGCTAATACCCGCCGTATACGCTGCTACGCCTAAATAAATGAAAATTAATGTGTTTTTATGTTCAGTTGAATAAGTGCAAGGAAAAATAATTATAAACTTATATTTTTTTATAAATCCGTACTGATTACCCGGCGTTGCCCGGGAATCTACTTATCCCGAACTTCTTGACATAAATGAGCTAAATGACAAAAATTAATGTACTTCTTATGATTAGTTGAATAAGTAAAATGAAAAATAATTATAAATGTATATCGTAATTATTTTTAAGATTCCCCGTGCTGATTACCCGGTGTTGCCCGGGAAACTACTTGGCATAAATGTGCTAAAACACAAAATTCGTTATTGTGAGTTACCTGTAAAAGAATACCGGACTGTGCTGCTATGCTTGTTTAGGAAACAATGTACTTGTCTCGATCTTCTTGGCATCAATGAAAGACCAAAATGGTTATTGTGAGTTATCCGTAAGAGATAAACATATTCTGTGGCGGACTTTTTGTAGAGCTTTTTGAGATATTCAATTCTGTGTAAATTAATGTTGTGTATTTGTTATGGTTTAGGCAGCGTAAGCTATTTAAGCGTCCAAAGAGTTACTTTTTTCACGTTTTCCACTACAAAAGGCGATTTTTATGGGTGTAGGAGTTGAGTATCACAACTCTCTTATAGCTTATGTTCATCCCGGGAATCTCCTGAACATTTTGCAAAAAGCCCCATCACAATCGGATAAACGGTTTGGCCGCGTCTAAAGTACGAACAAAAAAGATACAAACAAACGTTCATTTTTATATCCATCCATCCATAGTAATTCTGCCCGAGGGCAGGTCTTTCACTGCAATCATAGCATTTTAATGCTATGCTTTGCAGCTGTGAGAGCAGCTCTCCTGAAAAAAGAAGAGAACAACCTACAGACGCATGTTGCTTTTATTGATTTTGAGAAGGTATTTGTTCGTGTTGATAGAGATAAGTTAGGGAAAATTATGGAAATACATGGCTACCCCGCAAAATTAATTTATGTGATAAAAAGTTTGTATGTAAAGCCTCAAATTATAATAAATATAGGCACATCAAAGACCGAAGCCATTTTAATAAATAGAGGTGTAAGACAATGCTGTAGTTTATCACCTACCATTTTTAATCTATATATTAATGACATCATCAAGAATGGACCGTTTTAAAATATTGAAATGTTTTAATGTATGCTGACGATGTGGTTATTATTCAAGAAAATGGAAATAATTTGCAGTACTCTTTACATCAATTAAATCAGTTATGCCAAGAATATAATTTCAAAATATCAAAAGAAAAAAAAAACAAAAATAATGGCATTTTGGGGAAACGATCATATAAGATCAAAAATCGTAATAGACAACAGACCTCTGGAACAAGTAACAAATTTTAATTATTTGGGTTGTAATTTTACTTTAAACACAAAAACTGAAAGAGGCATACATATGAAACTGTCGAAATTTCAAATGATATGTGGAACTATACATAAAACATTAAAGAATAAAACAAGAAGATGTACTAGATTGAAGTTTTATAAAACATTGGCAGTTCCTGCATTACTTTATGGGAGCGAAACTTGGGTAACGACCAAGAAATTACAAAGTAGAATACAAAGCGCAGAAATGAACTTCCTTAGAAGAACAAAAGGCTGCACAAGATTGGATCGGATAAGGAATGAAGATATAAGAACAGAGTTGAATGTATATATCAATTGAATGAGAAAATCAGATAATATAGAGAGAAATGGTTTACGCATGTGGAAAGAATGAATGTAACAAGATTACCAAGAGCAGCATTCAACTACAAACCAAGAGGTTCAAGGAATGTAGGAAGACCAGTGAAAAGATGGACAGAACAACTGTGAGGCGGAACAGGCAATTTGCCTAGCCCGTGAAGTGAAGAAGAAGAAGAAAAAGAAGATTTGCATCCTTACTAGGGAATTGTAGGTGTGGTAGCTTCCCGTTGCTTTCCACACCGAAGAAGGATGATGTTGATGGTGATGATGATGATAATGATGATAATGATAAGGATGATGGCTATATGATTTCGGGGACCGTTTGGGCCTTAAAGTTTTCCTGACATTTGTCTTACAGGTGAGGAAAACCCCGATAAAAACCTCACCCAGAAAACTGTTCCGACCGGGGATCGAACCCGGGCCCGCTGCGTGACATGGCAGCACACTACCTCGAGACCACAGCGGTGGACTCATATTAGATAATAACTCTTTAATGTGGATCAAACAATTACCTGACATTAAAATACATTTTTGCGCGATAGTGCATTCTCTTGTACTTACAGCAATGGCGACCATAATTGAAAGTTCAATTCCCTACATTTCGTGGTTGCCAACCTATAAACAATTAAATAAAAAAGTAAAGTAAAAGTGATCCCACAACAGACCCGGAGGTCCTTGGGGTAGTGGGAGGTTAAGGCTCCCACTTTTTCTAGACAATCGGTACTTTGTCAGCCGGGTTGTCAGCCCTGCGTGACAGCCGCCTTTACCCCCAGAACAAGCGTCTGGTACTCATTTCCGTTAGAGGCTGAGTCTACCCCAGGGCCATAGTGCCGCCAGAGGTTTGGGTCAGTTTAAAAATCCTGTCCCCAACGGAACTTAATCCCTCGACCCTCCGGCTTGTAGCTCAGTGCCTTAACCACTACGCTACGGGCGTGCCCCAAACAATTAAATAACTAAACTTTAATATTACAAATTACCTACCTAGTGCGGAAAGTAAAACTACCGCTCTTTATATATACCACGTACAATGTATAAAAAATTATCCACAAGGTAGTGTTACTATACATTATACGAAACAAACCATTGCATTTTTAATGAACTGAGCTTTATTTGAAACAATATAAATCAATAAATTCGTACTTGTCGCCATTTTATGCCTGATTTGTGTCACGGCCTGATGAAGTTTCAACTAAATTATTTTCGGATTTTAGCATATAGGCCTATACATTGGCCAGATTGCTAGCGTCAGTCTGTTATTTATAATGAACGCAAATATTTCCAACAAAGGTGTTATTATTTTAGTATTATTTATTATTTTGAAAACACCATCGTGCAATAAATAATGTAAAACACACGTTTGTGAAGTGTGTTACAGAAGCGAAGAAATTATTAAAAAACCGAGCGATAGCGAAGTTTTTTTATCATTTCCGCGCTTCTGTGAAAACCATTTCCAAACCTCGCATTGTAAAATATACTATTTTTTTCCCCCACTATTATCCTCTCTATGTGTATTATATACCCTCCATGGTAACCATGTCGTAGTAGAGTGACTTGTGTGCTTGAATGACACCGAGAGATATGCTGTAACTACGCGGCCATGAACCTACGGGTTCGATAGTGCCAGTGAGTAAGTAAGTAAGTGTCTTACATACAACAACTACACTCTAATTCAACCCAGGAAGTCACTACAGACCTTATGGGCTACACCAATGCCCCCTATCTACCGAGGGTAGATGTTGCCAAACTCATAATAACGGTATTTGTTTTAGGGAGGGGAGGAGGGGCAAGGTTTGCAGTACTTTTTTCCAAATCTATGTACTATACATTTAAAAAACATAGTTTTTGTTTTACGACATGCAAACTAGTTTTATAGTAAATATGAGAGTCGACACTTTCACACAGGATAGTACAGGTCCGCACGAGCTCAGTGACAAGTGGTAACTGTTTTTTTTAAGAGGTGGTGGCTTGGACGGCTACAACTTACAACTATGTACCTGCTGTGTTGCAATCTTCAGTTTTATATAAGGATTTCTCTCAAGAAAATACTGTTAAAATGGCAACCCAGTTCCCTATTCCAAACACACAGTAACTTCCTGCGTTGAATCTGACTGTAGCATTGCTGCCGAAAGAGTTACCAATGTCGAATACGATAAGCCAGGTGAAAAAATTACCCTGACGATCTTCCACCGTAAAAATACAACTGTTAAGAAACGCGTGCATGGGTTCCGGTCGGCAAACACTTCACAAAATCCATGGCAAAGGCTCAAACATAGAGACGTGTCCCTAGGAACATGACATTTTAGAATATTATATAATAGTGGATCATTAGAAATATTAGCACGAGATTTAGGGCGGAATTCATGAAACCATCTTTACGCAAAGAGCAACTCTTTCCCCATCCCTGTGACGTAGAGAGTATTCATAAAACCGGTTATATAAATACTCTCTACGTCATAGAGAGGGGGAAAGAGTCGCTCTTTGCATAAAGATGGTTTCATGAATTACGCCCTTAGATATTAGATTAGGATATAAATGATGGTCGCGGGTTCAAACCCAGCCGGGAACGATGGATATTTTAGGACGAAAAAATCTGAGGAACAAGTCCTCCGGGAGGGACTTTAAGCCGTGTGTCCCGAGTCAGAAGATTTTCAGCCTCGTAAAAGATCCTTAAGCCTGAATAAAGAGGCCTCTAAGCAAAATATACCGACATCAAAGTCCTAGTAATACCTTAGTTGCCTGTTAGATGTCTTTTGCCTTTTTTCAGAAGAAAGAAAATACATATGCATTTACATTGCGCACGGGCCTGCTTGGCCGTACGTGCATTATTTTTTCCATGAATAAAAAAATTAAGCTAATCATAATATAAACAAATACCTACAAAAACAATAACAGGCTACATATAAATAAAATCTATGTCTACATTACCTAAAACAAATAATACAATATCTACAACTTTCAATCCATAAAAAAACCATGTGTATAAGTAAATTACAAAAAATATAATTCTGTACCCTAACTAATAAACCAAAAGTGCTAAACAAACAAATTTAGAAACAAAACACACACACATATACCAACACAGACCCCCCCACATATACACCACACCGCACTCTCAATAATCCCCCATCCCCCTTCCCTGCAGGCCATCCAAAAATACACGTTTCAGACTCTTCACCTTTATCCGACCTAACTTAGTATATAACGGATGAAATTAAGATCGCAACCAAAAGAACCAGATTGGAAATCCTTCTTATTGGTTAATACATACTGCCTAATCTATCTACAAATTTGTTATATATCCAATGTCTTACTGTAATGTAACCCAAAACTGTGCATGTTTGTCTATTCACTCTCGATCCGTCCTAAAAGATCCCAACACGCCACTCTCCCTCTAATCCGACCTGAGAAATCTCTCCGTCATCATCTGTAAAATCTAAGTGGTTTTCCTGTCTCTCTATAGAATGCTTATACATATGCTGCCAGTTTTCCCTAGCCATCATCGCCATAGCGTGCGAACGAGTTTTAATGCCTGTTCACATCATTGTTTAAATTATGGCCCATCCATCCCCCCAAATGAAAACCTGCGATAGCACTTCCATCTCCCCCATCCAAAGAGTCAATATACTGCTCCCTTCCCCACCAAAGTTTCGGTTCCGACTGCAAAAGGGGGAGAGATATTTTTTCCCTGGCTAGACTCCGGTTTTATATACTACCTGTCTATATCGATTAGTCTCTTCTTAACTGTCCTCCAAACATTTATATTATTCGTGCCATCCATGACATCTGCGAGCAAATAAGGTAACTAAAAATTATCTTGGTCTTGTAGCTGCTTACAAAGGAGAGGCCATAGCTCAACACTGGGCTATGCCAATATAGATATATAGATATTAGGATATGAATGTATGGAGAGCTTGTGTCCGCATGACCATGAACCTTTGTGATCCATATTGCAAGTGATTTAGTTAAATGTGTTACATGTATATATGAGTTAATATGAAACAAGTGTTATATATATATATATATATATATATATATATATATATAAAGTGTAATTATATATGGGATGTGCATACTAGATTGTATTTGCATGAAAGTCACGGCTGCCAGTTGTTATGCCTTTTTTTATAAGCCTTTGTTATCCAGGCTGCATTTATCTTCTTTTGAATTTTCTTTACCCTCCTCCAGATGATTGTGGAAGCTGTGTGTTATCTCTTTCTTTCTAATCTCTTCGAGCTTTATACGTCATTATTTATTACGTAATATGTCATGAAGTGAGGTTTTATGACTTTCCACGACCTTTTACCTTTTTCTTACGACCTGAACGAAATAGCATCTTTCTGTTCATTCTCTTTGCTTCTGCTTGCATTTTATGTCGTTATTTTCTTTGTTGTTAACTTTAAGTCTTGCTTTGGATGTGTTCGTCTTATTGTTCTGGATAGTAATTCAGAGATGAAGTGGGTAATAAATTTGATTGTGCCAAATAAGTTTTATTTGTATTACCAATTGTATTTCATAAATAATGGACATATATTGACCAAACAAATTCAGTAAATAATTGATCAGGTCCTTTCAATACACGTTTTCGACATTTTTAGGACACCCTTTGATAATACAACTAAAAATCGTCATGAAACACGATTGAGGACTCTAAGTAAAAGTTAAAAAAATTATAAATACTTTACATGTTACAAGAATTTGTTTTAAATAATCAATTGAGTTGGTGTTTACTTGATGAAAATCCATATTTATTAATTAAATAAAAATAAAACGTAGTTTTATTTGATTTTCATATTTATTATATAATTCAGTGACAGCTGTTTCGGTACACTGTACCTTCTTCAGACATATTAACAAATTATGAATTGTGTTCCAACTGGAACACTGTACCTTCTTCAGACATGTTAACAAATTATGAATTGTGTTCCAACTGCAACACTGTACCTTCTTCAGACATGTTAACAATTTATGAATTGTGTTCCAACTGGAACACTGTACCTTCTTCAGACATGTTAACAAATTATGAATTGTGTTCCAACTGGAACACTGTACCTTCTTCAGACATGTTAACAAATTATGAATTGTGTTCCAACTGCAACACTGTACCTTCTTCAGACATGTTAACAATTTATGAATTGTGTTCCAACTGGAACACTGTACCTTCTTCAGACATGTTAACAAATTATGAATTGTGTTCCAACTGGAACACTGTACCTTCTTCAGACATGTTAACAAATTATGAATTGTGTTCCAACTGGTACACTGTACCTTCTTCAGACATGTTAACAAATTATGAACAGTTGGAACACAATTCAAAATTTGTTAACATGTCTGAAGAAGGTACAGTGTACCGAAACAGCTGTCACTGAATTATATAATAAATATGAAAATCAAATAAAACTTCGTTTTATTTTTATTTAATTAAAGAATTTGTTTTTTTAAGTTGCAATTATATACCATGCACACGCGCCAACAGACTCGAAGTGGTTCACACTATGGGATCACGGGATGTAGCCAACATACAGGGTGCTCTAAAATTCCTCTTGTAAATTCTAAGATTTGTAGAGGTGACTGAGTTGATAATATTTAGAATTGGAAACCATGTCCGGAAACTTGCCGTTTCCGTGCTACAGCCGTTTGAAAACAAGCATTGCCTGAACGTACGTCACGTGTCTCAACAAGTAATAGCTTCGCGATTCGTCTAAATCGAAAATTTCCCTATCGAGTATTTCAAGACTTGAATGTGTTTTTTTTAATGTCAATTTTTTTTCGAAATTTTGAAAACTGCAAACGTTGTTCGTGGATGGTGTATCCGGGATTATTAATGCAAGTCGTGATTGAGTTTCCATTTTTTTCTGTGGTTATTAATGAGTTGAATTGTAAAACAAGTGATGTACTGTGTCGCGCCTCATAATAAATTACTTGTAAAAGTGGTCGCGTTAAAAACATGTTTTCAAACGGTTGTAGCATGGAAACGGTAAGTTTCTGGACATAATCCATATTTGGTTCGTCTTCCGGGTTTATAGGCCGTGGTCCGGTTGTCTTCATACTCGACGTTTCGTCTACTGCTGCGGTAGACCTCATCAGGAGATACTGCGTGCTCTCTGTGAACTCCTCAACAGTCGGCTGCAGACCACGGCCTATAAGCCCGGAAGACGAACCAAATATGGATCAAGACACCGGCCGTGAAAGCCTACAATTATATATTTCTGGACATAGTTTCTAATTTTAATTTTATCAAATCAGTCAGCTCTACAACTCCTATAAGTTTGTAAGGGGAATTTTAGAGCACCCTGTATGTGCTATACTGAAGAATAGGTAATTAAAGATTTTAAATCGGTTTGACGTATACAAATCAATCTAACCAAAGTACCCCCTACACTAACAGAAATTCAAATAAATTTTATTTTACAACCAATTCTCATTAGTAAATTATACGCCCGAAGTAGTCCATACCCTCCTAATTTTAAAAGAATTCCAGCTAAAATCATTGAACCTCTTACAGGTGCCTCAACATGAGCCTTAGGAAGCCTTAGATGAACAGAAAAATATTTGAACAACCTAAAAAGTAACCTAATATAATTTAAGTACTCTAATCTGTGAAAAAAATGCACGCTGAATTTACTTAGTGTAGGTAAATCAGTATAGACTATATGTTGGCTGCACTGGAACACAGAATATTCGTTAAAACCCGAAACACCTGCAAAGTATTTCACAGCAATTTACGTATATAGTTGAGAACGATTGAAATATTAGGTACATTTTTTTTTAATCCCTAGTACTATATACAGGGTGTATCATAAAGGATGGCGCAAACTTATATGGTTGAAAGTACACGATAATAGAAGCAACAATGTCCCAGTAAACATGGATCCGCAAACGAGTCGTTTGCGAGATAATTACAAATGTATGGTTACAAGCCGTCCCGCGCCGTAGCCGAGCGGTTAAGGTAGGAAGCCTTGGCGCAGAGCTACGGGACTTGTGCTGGTTTGAGTCTCCATGGGGGAAGAAATTGTCATGGTATTTTAGCCAGTATGGGACCGGTGCCCACCCAGCATCGTGAGGCAATTGGGTAGCTACAATAAGTAGCGGCTCCAGGTTGAGGAACCAGCTATAACGGCTGGGGGACTCGACATGCTAACCACATGTCACCCCTACACTGGCTGTTGATCATCTACCTCTGTGGTTGACACATGTGGATGTGAAGGGCCAGCAGCCGACTGGTAAAAGGGCAACCGCTGAAAAGTGGAAAGGCCCTCAATCGGAATGGTTACAAGCCGCCACTGACGTCATTTTTGTAACATCGTACTAGGTGATTATCTCATTGGGCCACACATTCTTCCACGAAAACTTAATGGACGGAGGTACCTTAGGTTTATGCGGCGTCATCTTCCAGGATTGCTTGAGGATGTTTCCCTTCAGCAACATCGGAGTTTGTGGTACATGCATGATGGAGCTCCGGCACATTTTGCTGCTGCTGTGAGGCGGCATCTAACGCACAGATGCGGCCAAAGATGAATAGGTCGAGGCGGATCTGTACCTTGGCCTCCAAGATCACCTGATCTAAATCCTTTGGATTTTTGTCTGGGGTCACCTCAAAAGCGAAGTGTACAGCACACCCGTTAACACGATTGAAGAACTGGAGCAGAGAGTTGTACATGCTTGTCAAAAATTCAGAAATGATCCAGGGGTTTTAGAAAGAATTCGACATTCATTGCAGAGACGAGCTCAGTATTGCATCCAGATGCAAGGAAGACATTTTAACATCTCCTTTAACAGGTGACCCATAAGTGAAGTGAACTGTGAAATGTGAACTAAATGAGATGAAAAATTAATAGTAAAGTCTAAATTCAAATAAATTTCTACTAACTAGGACGATGTTTACAATGAAGTCAGTGGCAGCTTGTAACCATTCATTCGTAATTATCTCGTAAACGGCTCGTTTGCGGACCCATGTTTACTGGGACATTGTTGCTTCTATTATCGTGTACTTTCAACCTTGTAAGTTTGCGCCATCCTTTTTTATACACCCTTTATATTATCTGCAGGTTATAAATAATTAGAAAAATATTGCTTGTCTGTTATTTCTTTAATATTCATGTTCTTTTATAATTTTTACTTTGAGTGTCCTTAAAATAAAAGATATCTGCATGGAGATTGTTTTTTGTTTTTTTTTCTGAAAAGTGCAAATGGCATTTAAAGCTATGAACTAGATCCCACTAGAACCAAAATACAAAATAAATTTGTCTTAGGGCTTTATAATTGTTGGCTTGTTGCTAGGATATGGTATATGTAATTGATTTCACAATACCTCCGCGGGCATTAAAATTTCCAAAACGCCCTCCTGGGCATTAAGTTTATCATGCATACAAAAATATTAATTAGAGGAACCAAACATTTCCAATGTATAAAATTAACTTTAAAACACAATTTGTCTGTATAGGAACTGAAATAGCAATTACGTTTTTTGTTAAATTTTCCCGTGAAATTCATATTATGGACACTAATTACAGATCCGCCATTTATAGTATTAATACATACTCCTTGTACACTAACAGCTTATATTGCCAATTCACAAATTTCTTCTGAAACATTTATCGGCGGTAGGCAATGAAAACATCGTAACTCCATCAGTCACAGAAAGCCACATAACTCCAGTAGCCAGAACAGAAATACCTGTTGAGAATACAGACTTCAAATTTATTAATAACCTGTATTCTGTAATAAAATATTTGGGAACTATTGCTGTATCAATTTTCATAATTTCTTCTTCTTCGGTTTCTCCCACATATAGGTTTGCCGTCTTCAGTTTCCATTTATCTCTGTCATTCCAATCTCCCTCTTCCAAATTCCTATCATCAATTATAGTTCTGACATAGGTTTTCCATTTCCATCTTGGTCTGCCACGTTTATTTCTTCCAGGGGGTGACCGTTGGTATATATTTTTTGGCCATCTTTTATTTTCCATTCTTTGTACATGGCCATACCATTTAAGCGTTTGATTTTCAATTCTCTTAACAACAGATGTGGTGACATTCATTTCTCTCCAAAGGAATTCATTTCTTATTTTATCCTGTCTTGTTTTTTTGGAGGCTTCTTCTAAAATAATCAAATTCAACTGTTCTTATTTTATTCTTTTGTGATTCCTTCAGAGACAAAGTTTCACTTCCATATGACAAAATATTCTGTATTATGCTCTTATAAATTTTCATTTTAGTTTCCTTTGTAATATTTTTATACCACATTATTCCATGTAATGTCTTAGTTGCATTTTTTGCCATTGCAATTTTAGTCTGTACATCTCTCTCACAGGTACCTAAACTTGTAATTATTGACCCAAGATATTTAAGAAATTTACACTTTTTTATTTTCCCTGTTTCAAGTATGAGGTCATTCACATCCTTTCCCAAACACATATATTCTGTTTTCTGTAAATTTATATTCAGTCCCCATTTTTTATATTCTTCCATTAGTTTATTTATCATATATTTCATATCATCTTCATCCCCTGCAAAAATTATTTGATCATCTGCAAACAACAATTATTTAAAGAGTTATTTATTTCTCCTGTAATATTTACCAAAATGGAGTTACGAGGATTTCATTGCCCACCACCGTTATGTATTCATCCATTTTGAATGTATTATTTAATACATAAAGATTCTATATACAAGTCCCTTAGCAACGAAGTTAATTGTCCGATATAAAAAAGTTACTACCAAGTAATTTGCTTGTTCATTTCATGTTTAAATAACAATTTATTTCCTTTTCATCATAAAATACTAAGATGTAAAACTATGTACTCACCACGGGTATCATTAGTTAATATACCTTCGTCAAACTTACCAAGCCTCGGGCCAAAGGTCCTCAGGATATAATAGTCATAAGTAATGCCACGAGTGATTTCCAAATTATCGATAAATTCACGACTCACGAAGTGTGGAGTGAATTTATCTAGGCTATTTAACTCATGCCCCAAATGGGAGTCAATGACCAATCACGTTTCAATGATTTCTGTTTTACAACCAATCTGAGTCGTTTTTCACGAAATATTTATCAGTGTTATAATTGCCATATTAAAGAAAGCTCCTCCTTTTTAATATTCTGAATAGGTCTGACCATTATTTTGCAGTGACTGAGCCTGTAACAAATATGGCTACCAGATTGTATATATACTGCATAGATATCAACACATAGCGCTTGCAGGAGTTAATATAAAAGCATTTGTAGCAATTTATTATACCACCAAAAAAAGAAACCACTGTTTGCATTTTCTTAAATGTATTTTTTCCCAGGTAACAATCCAGAAAAATATAATTGCCATATTTACATCATACGACATCAGTAATGAATTAATATACAGTTTGATGTGTTTCATTTTTTCTCCACTGGAGAGCATTCTTACAATATTGCGTTCCTTTGGCAATAAATAGTATGATCTGGTTGCAGTGATAAACAAAAGAAGCAGATGAAGCGTACCTATCGTTTCTCATTTGTTTTCAAACATGGCCGTTTACATTAAATATATAAATATTTTAAAATAACTGTATTTAAATAATGATTTGTGAGTAAACAGCTTAATTTTATTCGTTAAATAGTCCTAACAAATGCCACTCTTGATTTACAAATTGTCTAGATAAATTCACTCCTTACTTCGTGAGTCGTGAATTTATCGATAATTTGGAAATCACTCGTGGCATTACTTATGATATACGTTATAAGTATTAATTAATTTGATGTCCTATGATGTAAATATGTCAATTATATTTTTCTGCGTCATTTCCTGGAAAATAATACGTTTAAAAAAGTGCAAACAGTGTTTTATTTTTTTTGTGGTATAAACAATTGTTACAAATGTTTTTATATTATCTCTCGTATGCGCTTTCTGCTGACATTCATGCACTATATATACAATCTGGTAGCCGTATTTCTTGGAGGGTCAGTCACTGCAAAATAATGCTATGACCTATTCAGAATGTTAAAAAGGAGGTGCTTTCTTTATTATGATAAACTTTTGTTGGTAAATTCTAGGCGAAACACGACTGTGATTAGGTTGTAAATAAAAAATAATTGAAATGTGATTGGTCATTGACTCCCATTTGGGGCATGAGTTAAATACTCATAATAATACATTTGGCACATAAAATAATTACGAGAGTATCCACTTCATCCCAATGCACTTTGATTCCCTGTAACAGTTGTTGTTATTCTTTCAAGGGAAAGGGCAAGTTGACAACTTACTGGCTCCTCGGTGAGAAAAAGGTAGCAGACACAAACAGCACATGTACTTCAGCCACCGTAACATCAACAAACAACAACAACCCACCACCAACGCCACCTGTAATCATCTCGACATCAGAATCGACCTCACACCACACCGTTTCGTTCGCATCAACCTCGTCAGCCAATAACTGCAACAAAAGTTCTGTTTCCCAAGCAACAAACCCCAATAGTGTTACTTCAACTGTTCCCCAGTCTAACAGTGTAGTGACATCACCAAAGACAAATAGGAGCAACAATATAACAAGTAGGAACAACAATGTAACACCGATTGTTTCGACGACAACCTGTAAAATGAACAGCGTTACTTCTACGACGCCTTCCAGAATTGTCAGTAGTGCAGTAAGTAACAGAAATAACGTTAGAAGTAACAATGTAACGTTACCTGCGAACAAAGTAAATAGCGTAACGACTGCTGGAGCAGTTCTAAACAGAGGATCTGCTACACCTAATGTCACCACACCATTGTTATCAAAGGATTGTAACACGTAGAATTATGATGCTGTAGACATTTAATACGCCTTCCCACCTCAAACCCAAGTGCCAGCACCTCAATTAGTATCGCAGCTGACCAGTAGAAACTCTAAAAACAGTGAACGTTTTTTTAACTCTTAAATTGGCAAAACTCGACTCGACTCGACTGTGTTATGGAAGTAGTAATACTTTCCAGATATTGACTCTCCTTCAGATCTCGTCGAGGAAACGTCCAGGTCTCTGGAAGCATCCTCGACAGTTGGGAAAGGATATCAAATCTGTCTATTTTACTATCTTCCAGCTACTTTAGGGCTATCTTTCCCTCTTTAGCTCTTTTGATGTATGATATTTCGTCGTTGATGATATTGATTTATCCTCTGCCATCAATAGCTAGACGTAGATCGACAAGCAAAGGTCTAAGTATTTTCTAGTATTAGTTATTTAAATGTGGCGGACCGCGCTGGAAACGAAATCGTGCATAACTGTTATTATTTTGTATATTGTGTAATTTCTCACACATTTCAATAATTTGCTATCGCTAGTTTTCTTCTGTTTTATTAAAATATTAGACAAATTAAAACAATTGGTGTTTCCTATAGGGTACATTGCGAATTTAAGGGTTAAATTACATATTTGGAAAAACTCGTTTCGATTACATTTTTATTTTTATCACATACAAATGTATACTCGGCATGCGCTGCTATGTCTAAATAGACCTAAATTAAAATAAATAAATATCCTTAACTCGTGTCCAACTCAGGATCAGGTCGAGGGATGAGATAAGATGAGCCCCCTATATAAAATTATGTGAATGACAAGGGTGCCGGCCGACCACGCCTGAAGCACCATCCAAGGGCAGGTGAAGCAGATCAAACGAAATGGATTAGGTAGGGGTATGGATAAATGATGGAATGAAAATATGACAGGGGAAAACGGGAGAAAATCCAGAGAAATCCCTGCCCAAGCTCCGTTTCGTCCACCACGAAATCCACATGGAATGAACAAGATTCGATCTCGGGACACCAGCGCAGCGGTGAGAGGCGAGTGTCTAACCGCTAGCGCCACGTTTTAAATGTTCGTTTCAGGTGAACTCCTACCCCTAATAGTTTTGGAACATAATATATAGCGGCTAAACACTCGCGTAACTTAAAAACCGTATATACAAAGGTGTACATTACGAAGAATCAAACATGGTGGCCTGTAATCAATTTTTATTTTCGGATTTCAGTAAATTTCCACTTCTAATGGCCAGATTTCGCTGAATTTTTGTTTGTTAATACCTACCATCTGGACCCATGCCTCCACTCCTTGGGATACCTCGGTCAAAGACCATACTCCCAAGTCCCAGAATCTTGTCCTCCCTATCTATTCGCGTCCACGTTCAAGTTCTCGACCTTAAACCAACACCTCAGGGAGAAGGTGTTGGAGTCGCAACTTCAGGGAAATTGCTGAGCTACATAGTACGTCAGGTCGCTCATTCCTGACGACCCCACAGTTGGTCCACAGGCTCCTCGAGCCTAGCCGAGAGGACTGCTGTCGCAGATCCACCGACCGTTCCCCTGTTCTACCTCCAGGGACGCATCCTGCAGCCGGCTAGGGCTTGAGTCCACAAGCCCCACAGTGTGAGACTTTAGTACATCCAGGTGCTCATCTCCTGGCGACCCCACAGTTTGTCCACGACCCCGTAGGCTTAGCAGGGAGCCAGCACAGTTGCTCCCCACTGCGCTGGTCCGTTCCGTACCCTGGTCTGCCCCCAGGGACGTGTCCTGTTGCTGTTGTGGGCCAGCGTGGAGCTCGCAAGCTCCAACAGGTGAGCAATAGTAAGACAAGGCGCTCATCTCCTGCCGATCCCACTAATGGTTCGCGAGTCCCTTGGACTTAGCCGAGAGGACTGTCGAGCAGATCCACCGACTATTACCCCAGTGCACCAGCTGAGGACGTGTTTTGTTGCTGAAGTGGGTCCAGCCTGAGCATTAGTACGTCAGGTCGCTCAACTCCTGGTGACCTCACAGATTGTCCTTGGGTCACCCGGTCCAGGAGTCGGCGCAAATCCCACAGCCAAAAGATCGCGCTTTTCCGTTTCCGAGCTTACTGACCTGGTGGTAATTCCCAGCATTACGCCCGGTATTGTCCCAACCAGCGCGTTCGCAAGACTAGGCCTCGTCGTGCCGCTGCTGTGAGTCCACCCCACGGAGCAATTTACGCATCCAGGGTGCTCATCCGCCCTTGGTGCCCCCACAGATGGACGTCGGGTTCATTGAACCAAGAGAAAGGAGCTTCTGATCTCCAGTCTCCCACCAGTTCGCCACGGCAGCCGCCGATCCTGCTGTGGGCCAGGATATGTGAGCTTTGACAACAGGTCGCTCATCTGTTGACTCCACTTATGGTCCACGAGTCCATCGGACTTGGAAGGGAGGACTGAATAGCAGATTCACCGACCTTTTCCCCACTACGCCACCGAGGGGACGCGGTTGGCTGCTGAAGTGGGCGCAGCACAAGCTATGTAGTACGCTCGAGTCCTGACAACCTCACAAATGGCCCGCGGGTCCGGTCTGGACCTAGCCGGGAGGAATGCAAAGGTAAACTATTTTATAGTTTTTAACCGTACATTATATTACTATATTCTTTAAATTGTAAATAGTTTGTGTACGTTGTTTATTGCATTCCTTATTTTTTCTCACCACTTTACTCCTACTGCGACTCTTCAGAATTTCATTTCAGCTGTTTGTATTCTTTATTCGTTGCCGGAGAAGTAAAAAAACTAATTTTGTTTTAATAAACCTGAGATTTTCGTTCTTTTTTATGTGAACACGTATTTCAATTTGCGTCCACAGTGGGAGGCAATTCAGAAAACTGCTGCTAACAAAAATCGGGGGATACAGTTTGGTGTTGCAGCTACGTATCTATCATCTAATATCCTAAATTTAATTACACCACTCGACAGATGAAGGAACAAAGAATTCGTTACGTTGAGTGTGGACTGTGACGCATCGCTCGCGGTGTAGGGGGAAGCGCCGTCATTTGTGGTCGTTTCGCTGCGTCACATAATTTTCGTTTAGTATAAATTTTGATTCGGAGAAGTTACGAGTTCGTTTGATTTTCAATCGTCAGCTCTCGTCAAGATCTATCGATTGTGTATATAAATCATTAGTGTTCGGCCTAAACTCGTTAAAAAACCAAATCAAAATATAGAGATGTTATACTGTTGGAAAGAGCTTCCCAAGAGCAATCCAGTGGTACTCATAAAAGACATGACAGAGTGAAGCGGTGCCGGGGACGTACATGAATGAAGGCGTTCGAGCGGATCAACATCGGCGCCAGTGTTACCTGTTATGTACACGCATTCAAGTAAATAACGCGGTCATGTCCACGACACAGCCGCACGCCATTTTCTTAATAAAACAAGAATGAAATTGAAATAAAAATAAGATATTCGCGTATATAAATAAGGAATTGTAAATTTCATATAATGATATGTTAATGTTATACAAAGAAGATTTGTTACGATAGTTCGACCAGTTATCATATATGGAGCAGAAACAAGGGTTGATACAACAAAACTAAACAAATAATAAACACATGTGGAATGAAGATCTTAAGAACTATTCAGGGGAAAACATTATTTGATAAGATAAACAACACAGAAATTAGGGACAAATGTAATATTCAAGACATAAATTAAAATATTGGAAAGGTCATATAAATATTGGAAGACAACCGACTTGCAAAATGAGCTAAAGAAGAAACGCCAATGGACGGGAGAAGAACAACAGGAAGACCAGACAAGAGATGGATAGACAGTAAATGTACATCCAATACGTCTTCCTCCGAGGAGTGATTTTGGAAATAAACAGGATGAAATTCCTACAAATTATGAATAATAATAAGAAAATTACTTGAGAAAAAATGTTCGTTTTATTACACAAACAAGGGAACTCTTAACCATTGCTTGCCGAAATCTACCTTTAAATTTCTCCCAGAGAAGCGTTGTAATGTACCAAAAAAATCTGCCGTTTTTAACTGCAAGGTACAGAAATACAATCCTTAATCCTGCAATGCCAACCTAGTGCACGTAGCAGATGGACTCCCTGCTTGACTAAGAGCGGAGTGCATTGAGGATGCGGCGCGGACGGCAGGTAGTGAGAGATATCCAATCTATCAATTCGCGACTTGTATTTCTTCCCTACAGTTTAAATAAGATATTTCGTTCTGAATGTTAGTGCCTTGCAGTTAAAAACGGCAGATTTTTTACAGGACCTTGGTACATCACTACACTTCTCTGGAAGAAATTTCTAGATAGGTTTCGACATGCAATTGTTGACAATTCCCTCGTAAGATTTTATTTTCGAGATTGAATTTCAATATATATTTTTTATTTTAAGAAATCAGCTTATTCATGACATATTTATAACGCTAAAAACAGTTGACGCCATGACATATTTTGATCAACTTATTTGCATATTATAATGAGTTTTGTCTGGCCTGTCATTTGAACCAGACTGACGCACAGCGTCGCGTTAATACATCCATATGTCAAAATATATTTTTTTGCACGATAGTGCGTTCTGCGTACTTACTGGAATAGCGACCATGATGTAAAGTTAAATTTCCTACATGCCGTTGTTGCCAACCTATAAATAACTATACTGTAATAATAATTACCTAGGGCGGGAAGTAAAACCACTGTCCTTTATGTATACTAAGTACTATAAATAGGCCTATATAAAGCGCCATCTATCTATCTATCTATCTTCGGGATTTTACAGCTGCTGCCGTCTTCCCGTGCCAAACCTCCAAAGCCTACGATCTTGGGCATCTTCAATGCTTAGCCCTCTAGCTTGCATTACTATCCTCATGTTTTCCTTCCATGTTAACTTGGTCTCCCACTTTTCTTCTTTCTGTTCGGATGTCATTCATATAGTTGCTTGTCACTGCTATAAAATAAAAATATTCTCGTTAATTTATTTACTTGTGGTAGGAGCTACCAGGTGGCAGTGGACATCCAGTTCCCGCTATATCTCGTAATAAGGAGAGTGTATATACGTATATATATATATATAGTTCACCGCTGTAATCTCGAGGTAGCGTGCTGCCTTGTTAAGCAGCGGGCCCGGGTTCGATCCCCGGTGTCGGGACAGTTTTTCTGGGTGAGGTTTTTATCGGGGTTTTTCCTCACCTGTAAGACAAATGTCAGGAACTCTTTAAAGCCCAAACGGTCCCCGAAATCATATGGCCATCATCGCCATCATCATCCTTCACCGGTGTGGAAAGCAACGGGAAGCTATCACACCTTACAATTCCCTAGTAAAGCTGCAAGCATAGCATGAAAATGCTATGATTGCAGTGAAGGACCTGCCTTCGGGTAGAATTACTGCGGATGGAGATATATATAAGAAAATGATTGTACTAGACTTGCTCGTAAGCATTTTAAATGAACTGAACTTTATTTGAAGCAATAACTAACTAACTCACTGGCACTATCGAACCCGTAGGTCACAAGCTCTCCACACATCCCTATCCTGAGCTAATGTTTTTCAATCATTCCCTGTATAATGTACTTCCCTCAATTCATAGTTAATGCCATTCTCCCACCTCATCCTTGGTCTGCCAATGGGCGTTTTCCCTCTATTTTTCCTACAAGAAGCTTCCACGCACGTCCTCCATTCCCATTCGTGCCACATGTCCTAACTCAACTGTTCTTATTACATATAAAACAAGAAATAATTCACTAAATTTTAAATGAACTGAACTTAATTTGAAACAATATAAAACAATACATTCGTACTTGCAGCCATTTTATCCCTGATTGGTGTCACGGCCTGCTGTAGTCTCAACTAAATTATTTTCGGCATTTACCGTACATACATTGGCCAGTCTGTTGACGTCAGTCAATTGTTTATAAAAAACACAAATATTTCCAACAAAGATCGTATTATTTTACTATTATTTATTATTTTGAAAACACCATCGTGCAAAAAAGAATTCTGTACAACACACGTTTGTGAAGAGTTTTACAGAAGTGAGGAAATTATTAAAAACCTGGCTATCGCTCGGTTTTTAATCATCTCCTTGTTTCTGTAAAAACCACTTCCCAACCTCGCATTGTTAATACTAGGTTGCGCATCCTAGTTGAGGTGCTGGAATATATCCCCTTAATATAACATAAACCCTTCACACATTAGAGAAGAAGAAATGCATCAGGCCTATACATTTGTTAGTTAACAAAATCCTGCATTCCCTTTAATCCGTTGTAATGCAGACAGTGTCGCCAACTGTGACATTGGAAAGTTACAGTATTATTCTAAGAGACAAGTGAAAGATGGGAGAAAGAGTGTATAGTAAATATAATGTCTATTTTCTCTGGATTAGTTTGTATACTTTGTGTGTGCGTGTGTGTGATGAGCAGACAAGAGAATAATTAAACAAATGAGAACGATTAAGTAAGTAATTAAAGATATTTTACATAGATAATAGCAAGCTTTTTAATTTGCGGAACATTTTTTTAACAGTAGCCATTCTAAATATAAAATCACAACAAATTATTTTTTTTTACAATGTATTTATTAATATCCACTTCTAGTTTGACAAAAAATTGACACGCAAAGAAACACAGATATACGCGATAAATTAATACTTCAAAATATATTTGAAGAAGTTCAGAATTATCATAAGTAATGCCACGAATGATTTTCAAGTTATCGATAAATTCACCACTCACGAAGTGAGGAGTGAATTTATCTAGAGAATTTGGAAATCAAGAGTGACATTTGTTAGGACTATTTAACGAATAAAATTAAGCTGTTTACTCACAAATCATTATTTAACTAAAGTTATTTTTAAATATTTATATATTTAATGTAAACGGCGATGTTTGAAAACAAATGAGAAACGATTGGTACGCTTCATTTCCTTCCTTTGTTCATCACTGCAACCCGATCATAATATTATTTATTGCCAAAGGATCGCAATATTGTAAGAATGCACTCTAGTGGAGAAATTTATAACCGACGTTACTTACTCACCCCAGTTGAACCCATGTCCGCATTTCTTGACGGTTGTATTTTTACGGTGAAAGATCATTATAACCAACGTTATAGGTATTAATTAATATGATGTAAATAGTCAATTACATTTTTCTGCAACGTCATTTCCTGGAAAATAATTAGTTTAAAAAAGTGCAAACAGTGTTACATTTTATTTTTTGTGGTATAATCAATTGTTACAATTTTTTATAGTATCTATCGCATGCGCTTTCTGCTGACATTCATGCACTATATATACAATCTGGTAGCCGTGTTTCTTAGAGGGTCAGTCACTGCAAAATAATGCTATTTTTTTTATTTTATTTTATTTATTTATTTATTTATTTAGCCTGCTGGAGTTAAGGCCATGTGGCCTTCTCTTCCACTCACCAGAACAAGCATATGTTACATATGAATACAAAAAAAAATACAATAATAGTCATATAAAACAGGACAAACATATGTTACACATGAATACAAAAAAATTACAATAGTAGTCATATTAGACAGGACAAACATGTTACATATGAATACAAAAAAAGTTACAATAATAGTTATTGAACAATTCATTATCTGTCATATTGAATAATAATGAAATTAATGTCTAATAATAGAATGAAACTAAATACAATTAAAATTAAATTAATGATACAATGAATAAAAAAGGAATAACAGCTCGAATCTACTATGCATAAAAAGAAGAGAAAAAAAATACACTACAATGAATTAATCTACGCTTTTTATACAAGGCATTAGGTAAATATATTAACAAATCCTAAGTCTATTTTTATTAAATAATGCAAAAACGCATTATTAATTCCACTATGACCTATTTAGAATGTTAAAAAGGAGGTGCTTTCTTTATTATGATAAACTTTAGTCTACGAGACTTAACTGTTCTTATTATATATGGCTTTCTATAATGATCATGTAGTTCACTGTTTTGTAGTCTTCTCCATTCACCTGTCTATTCATCTCTCTTTGGTCCAGTGTCAGATATAATGACATTCAAAATATTCCAATTTCCATGAAATGTTTCCAGAGATAAATTGTATAGCTGAAGGCAGCTCTTTTCGCCGCAGTAATTATTATTATTATTATTATTATTATTATTACCATTGACCGGACTAACGACAGCGCCATTATTATTGCCTCAACGGTGCGTTTTTTAAACTGAACCCAATCAATCTGTTGATGTGGACAAAGAGAAATCGTTAATATATGAAATCCACAATTAATCACTTTTGATAGATACATAATACCAGTTGGGATATTGAAATTGTAGGCCTTCTCTTTGGTACGAGAGAGAGACCATTAATTTTTCTCTTGAATTTTTCAACCGATTTGATATCACTGTTTCATTTTCCAATACTTTTCAATCACAATATTTCGTTCAAATTCTTCGAAATCATTTATAACAGAACATTATTTGGATTCAAACCAATAACATATATCCAGAGGTACCTGACATTTCTAAAAAAAAAATGCTATATAACTAACTAACTCAGTGGCACTATCGAACTCGTAGGTTCATGGCCTCGCGGATATAAGCTTTCCATACATCCCTATCCTGAGATGTTTTCCAATCATCCTCCGTATAAACTTCTTCTCTCAAATCATGATTGTTATTCTTCCACCTGATTTTTGGCCTACCTACTGGATGCTTTCCCTCTGATTACCCGACAAGGAGTTTGCATGTCCCTCTTTCATCCCCAATTCGTGCCACGTGTCCTGCCTATCGCACACCATTATACCGTATTTAACTGTTATTATATCTGGCTTCCTATAAAGACCATGTAGCTCACTGTTATGTAGTCTTCTCCATTCACCTGTGTGTTCATCTCTCTTTGATCCAAATACTTTCCTAAGAATTTTTTCTCATATACTCGTAATGTTCTCTGTTCCCTTAAAGTAAGAGTACATGTTTCGCATCCATATAATATAACTGGGAGAATAACAGTTTTATATATTTTCAGTTTGACGTTTCTTTTAAGAGAAATTGGGACAAGAGTCCCTGTAATGCACAATAGCATACATTTCCAGAATTGAGCCTATGTTTAATTTATTTTTGAACCTCATTCTTGTTTGTAATTATTGTTTCTAGATTTGACTATGATTTGAGGAAAGTAGATTATACAGGGAATGATTGGAAAGCATTAGCTCAGGATAGGGATGTATGGAGAGCTTATGTCCGCGCGGCCATGAACCTACGGGTTCGATAGTGCCAATGAGTAAGTAAGTAAGTAAGATTTTACGATATTTTATATAAAATAATTCCTTAGGGCGATAAGCCTGAATTTCATTGGCCTACCAGCAGCCTGCCGTACATATCGTCGTATATAATTTATAAGGGTCATATATTCATCCACCCTGTATCACTGTCTCATGTGATTAACATGTCGAGACTTTCAATTGTTACAGCTGGTTTTCTCATTCAGAGCCGATGACACTGGTCAACATGATTTTTGTCTCATGAGTACCAATAGTTGTACTTAATGCACTTTTTTATCGTGTTTTCAAATATGTATTCGGAATTTCTCCATCACCCACAGTTTTTATTTATTTTAATTCAAATTAATGGATTTAAATAATTATTTTTTAATAAACGTTTTTTCGTCCATTTGTCCATTGTAAAATAAAACCAATGAGCTAACTCAGGAAATTTCAGCTATGGAAAAGAGGTATGAAGGCAAATGGAATCCTAATATGCTGGCCGATTATTGTTGGACCATCAAGAGAGATGCTCCACAGGCGAAATATAGCAGAAAATCGTCATTTCTTACTTTCTAGGTGAGTCCGAATGTTCGAATATTGTGTAGTTACGAATGTAGAAAATATTAAAGTGTTTGATATTATAAATGCCTGTCTCTCGGAAACCATGCGTGTTGGAGAAAAATAGATATCATATTTGAATTCAGGAGAAAAAATACTATCAGAATCACATATTTTCCTTTCTGAGACAAAAAAGTTTATTTTTTGTTGCTCAGTGTAATTGTTATAGCTACGGAAAATCCTTAGAATAGCAGAGGGCGCCGGTCTCATTCCAGCTGAAACTATGTGACATTTCTTGCCGTAAAAATCATTTTACTTGATGTAGTATGTCTGTTGGGAAATGCACTAGGAAGGACGTTAGTCTTGTGATTAAATTAGTTTTATTCATTTCTTTCTCATGTTAATTGATTTTAAATCTTCTATATCGATACAGTGAAAATGGCTACTGTTAAAAAAAATCTGCAATAAAACTGAACGCATATCTTACATAAGAGAGCAGTATTTTCTAGAGTTCTTTAAGAATAGAAGAAAAGAGATAATTATTTTCAGAAATGGTTTAAAAATTTATGTGCATATGATATTTGAAGAATTTTCTAGCTGTCTGTAATCATTCTAAATATTAAATACACGCAAATATTATGTATGCTAAAGCATAAATAACATCAATTTTATTGATATGTCAAAAAACTAATTTTCGTTTAATCCAGTGCCATATTTGTAGCTATATTCTCCGAAGCAAGCTATTAAAATACTGAGATCAGTATACTAGGACCAACGTATCTGTGCCCCTATAGCGCTGCCATCGTTCTTAGAAAATGACACGTCAATACTCACACCACTTCATCGCACTCCCCTCCCACTACGTCAAACAGCAGCCACAGTAACTTATCGAGTAGGGATGTTGCCAAACTCCCCCCAGTGTCATAGCTCTTGAATATTGAATAATGCAAGGTTGGAGTAGAGTTGACAACACTGGAGTGCAAGTGCAAGGGAGATAGGAATGCAGGGAGGGAAATGATTTGCCGAGGCAGAAAAGGAATTAGGCTTTAGTTCGCATATCTTACGGGGGCACATATCCGTTGGACAGGGAATACATACCTGAAACTTTGAGGATATCGTCCAAGCTCTATATAAAATACATGCATTAAATTCTAGCTGCGGCGTTAAGTACCCGAAAATGAGTCCAGAATCTGTCGCAACATATAGGAATAATTACACGGGACGTAGGTGAAGGAACTGTGCAATCCTGAAGGCCGGCTTTTGGTACTACGCACGTGTAGTTAAGATATTTCTCTATGGAAGGGAGAGAATCCCTAACTACTTCTGAAATATCATTACATGGTTGTCAAAGTAGAGTCGATGACTGCTGAAGGTTTCGGAGCTATCACTCTATTACCAGCCCCACAACACAGGGGATGGGAATTGGCAACATGTAATGAAGAAGGCAAAGGAAGGACAACCCATTCCCCAGTATTAATATGGTTGCCGGATTATTCATTTGATCAACGGGAACAGGAAATGACAACATAGTAAGAGAAAAAAGAGAATGCTGCCTAGCATATTTTCCGCGTGCAGACTTAACTTGGGCGGGTAATAGCGTTGAGGTGGCTACACGAAGGGATGTCCAACTGCCACTTTCCAAGTCGTCCAAGGCAACACTTTCCTGGCTTTAAACCCATTCGCTTCAGGTTTAAATCCTCAATGCATTTTCCCAGAAAACGCATCAAAATTACCGTAAAATATATTGTCTACTAGAAGTCCCGGCCACGCGTTGCTGTGGATAAGGTATACATTAAAAATTGTAATTAAGTTGCTGTCTTTCAGCCAGATTACTTAAAACTAATACTTACACACGAAATTAATAATATTGAAAATGAAATAAACACTGAACAAACTTAAATTATGAAATAATCAATATTTGTAATTCAATTGAAAATCGCGGTTGCAACAAAAAACACAGCCATCTGGATCTCTCATTGTTAAATAATAAACCAATACCTTGCCAAATTACCTTACACCGTCATCTGTTAGAATCGTATGGAACTCACAGATAATTATAATTATTTGTTAAATAATAAACAAATAATTTGCAATAAAAAATAATGTGACTATAAATTTAGTTATAAACTACCCTAAATCTCAAGTTGGAACAAACTACACACAATGTGCAACATTTTATTAAAATCGGTTCAGTAGTTTAGGATTCCATCGCGGACAAACAACGTGACACGAAATTTTTATATATTACGATTTTCAGACATTCAAAACAAGCAAAAGATATTGGTAGTTGATATCATAATAAGGGTGAAGGCAAAAACACATTCCTCTACTATTCATGAATGTTAACAAAAGATTGCCCTGCCAAGGGGTGTGCAAAATATTGCAAAATACATAACAGTAGAGTTAAGGGAGTGTGCATCGTCTTCTGAGCTGAACGCAATTTAACTGCCGGCGAGTCTACCTCGTATCGTAAGGTGATTGGGTTAAGTCGGGGTCTTGCAGTCATTCGCCGCAACTAAATTTTGGTGCACGGATTTTATATAGAAAATGGATGATACCATCAAATTTCGAAGTACGTACCAATGAGTATACTGATAGCTTCCTAATGAGTGTAATTTAATCATATATCATAATTTATAATATCATATATATTACTTTGATACAATTTAGCTCGTGTTAGAGTATTCGTTTATTTTCTCATAAATGTTATTTTTATGTAGCCATATACAGCATATAATTGGACTGCATTCTGCAAAAAGGAACCAAGCCACAATATAACTAATCAGAGGAAAATGCAATTACATTTAAATGTCAATAAAAAATGTATAAATATAAATAAACATTTACTTCTTACTTCAGCTAACAGAATATTAAAGATCTTATATTTCATGAAAAATATGGTAACTAAAACATATTTTGATTCTGAGATTTTATACATTTTTGTTTGGTTATTTCTGCAGACAGATAAATGTCGCATATTCTGTCAGTGTTTTCTTACTTGCTTCATAGATGGCATAAGAATACGGGTGGTGTGTTGGATGTATTTTGCAGGACATGGAACGATACTTGATAAACAGTAATGTAGTATTAACTCATATATTTCAAATTTGAGGGTTAGTTCCTTTTTTGCAGAATATGGTACAATTATGTTCTCATATATTTATATTTTTAATCCGTTTATTATGTAATAAATTGATTTTGTTTTTACTTCATGAAAATCCATTATATATTTAATAAATAAAACAAAGTTTTATTGATTTCCATAAATATTAATTTTATTTAACATTTGTAACAGGTGTTTCAAAATACTGTATCTTCAACCGACGACTGTCATAAAAAATGTATTTGTATGATGATCTTGAAGAGGATTTTCGGGCTGTAGGCCGTGGTCGTGAGGCTTGTAGTTCCCCGACGTTTCGCCAGAGACTGCGTCTGGCATCCTCAAGGGTTGTCTTTTGTAGTTCCCCGATGTTTCGCCAGAGACTGCGTCTGGCATCCTCAAGGGTTGTCTTTTGTAGTTCCCGACGTTTCGCCAGAGACTGCGTCTGGCATCCTCAAGGGTTGTCTTTTGTAGTTCCCCGACGTTTCGCCAGAGACTGCGTCTGGCATCCTCAAGGGTTGTCTTATGTAGTTCCCCGACGTTTCGCCAGAGACTGCGTCTGGCATCCTTCAAGCGTTGTCTTTTGTAGTTCCCCGACGTTTCACCAGAGACTTCGTCTGGCATCCTCAAGGGTTGTCTTTTGTAGTTCCCCGACGTTTCGCCAGAGACTGCGTCTGGCATCCTCAAGGGTTGTCTTTTGTAGTTCTCCGACGTTTCGCCAGAGACTTCGTCTGGCATCCTCAAGGGTTGTCTTTAGTAGTTCCGCGATGTTTCGCCAGAGACTGCGTCTGGCATCCTCAAGGGTTGTCTTTTGTAGTTCCCCGACGTTTCGCCAGAGACTACGTCTGGCATCCTCAAGGGTTGTATTTTGTAGTTCCCCGACGTTTCGCCAGAGACTGCGTCTGGCATCCTCAAGGGTTATCTTTTGTAGTTCTGCGATGTTTCGCCAGAGACTGCGTCTGGCATCCTCAAGGGTTATCTTTTGTAGTTCCCCGATATTTCGCCAGAGACTGCGTCTGGCATCCTCAAGGGTTGTCTTTTGTAGTTCCGCGATGTTTCGCCAGAGACTGCGTCTGGCATCCTCAAGGGTTGTCTTTTGTAGTTCTCCGACGTTTCGCCAGAGACTTCGTCTGGCATCCTCAAGGGTTGTCTTTTGTAGTTCCCCGACGTTTCGCCAGAGACTGCGTCTGGCATCCTCAAGGGTTGTCTTTTGTAGTTCCCCGACGTTTCGCCAGAGACTGCGTCTGGCATCCTCAAGGGTTGTCTTTTGTAGTTCCCCGACGTTTCGCCAGAGACTGCGTCTGGCATCCTTCAAGCGTTGTCTTTTGTAGTTCCCCGACGTTTCGCCAGAGACTGCGTCTGGCATCCTCAAGGGTTGCCTTTTGTAGTTCCCCGACGTTTCGCCAGAGACTGCGTCTGGCATCCTCAAGGGTTGTCTTTTGTAGTTCTCCGACGTTTCGCCAGAGACTGCGTCTGGCATCCTCAAGGGTTGTCTTTAGTAGTTCCGCGATGTTTCGCCAGAGACTGCGTCTGGCATCCTCAAGGGTTGTCTTTTGTAGTTCCCCGACGTTTCGCCAGAGACTACGTCTGGCATCCTCAAGGGTTGTATTTTGTAGTTCCCCGACGTTTCGCCAGAGACTGCGTCTGGCATCCTCAAGGGTTATCTTTTGTAGTTCTGCGATGTTTCGCCAGAGACTGCGTCTGGCATCCTCAAGGCTTATCTTTTGTAGTTCCCCGATGTTTCGCCAGAGACTGCGTCTGGTATCCTCAAGGGTTGTCTTGAGCTCTCGGGGAAATACAAGCCTCACGACCACGGCCTACAGCCCGAAATCTTCTTCAAGATCATCATAGCAACTCCGGCCGTGATAATCTACGTCAATACAATTTATTTGTATTTATGACATTCTTCTGATGAAGATGGTGCTTTTAAACACCAATCATGAATGTTAAATAAAATATCCATCATAGTAATTCTGCCCGAGGGCAGGTCTTTCACTGCTATCATAGCATTTTGATGCTATGATTTGCAGCTTTACTAGGGATTTGTACATGTGTAGCTTCCCATTGCTTTCCACACCGGTGAAGGAAAATAAAATATATATTTATCAAAATCCTATAAAACTTTGGTGGTTTCATTTATCAAATCCGTTTATTATGTAGAATAAATAAAGATTAGAAATTTCTAGGAAACAAAGTGTAATTTCTGCACTTTTACTGTACATTATCAACAGAAATTCGAAAAATCACTATTATGTAGTATTATCATCATCATCATCATCATCACTCCAAGGATTAGGCAATTGCCCGTTCCGACTTCATATTGCATCAGCCCAACGTCTTCTAGGTCTTCCAACATCACGCCTTCCTCTTGCTTGATAATTTCTGGCTAACAATGGATATCTCTCCTTGTTCATTCCATCCATGTGATCAATCCATTTCTGTCTGTAATTCGTGACTTTATCCAATAAAGGCTGTACTTTCAATTCTTCTCTTATATCCTCATTTCTTATTCTATCAAGTCTTGTACATCCTTTTACTTGTCTTAGGAACCGCATCTCTGCCGTCTGTATTCTATCCTTCTGTCTTTTCACTGGAGCCCAAGTTTCACATCCATACAATATTGTGGGAACCGCCATAACATTATACATTTTTATCTTGGTTTCTTTTCTAATTTTATTTTTGAATGTAGTATTATCTACAAGTAAATCAATGCTAGATATAATAGTAATAGATTGTTAAATAATTAATTTAAATTTAAAAATATATCCTTTGTAAAATTTATTCTAATATTCATATGCACATGAATATTTTTTTTGACTTGTAATTTGAGAGACGTAAAGGGTCTTCCCAGTGATTGTAAATTATATTGTAAACTATAGCATTTAATGTTTTACGTAACTCCATAGGTCTGTAAATAATAGACTTGAAAGAATCTAATCTAACATTCTAACGAACTATTCTTTCGCTTTAAATAAATGTTAATCCAGGGATGGAGAACGATTGCTTTGAGAGTTCAGAATTTTTAAGCAATTTTCATAAATTGTAAATAAATTATCTGCAATATCAGTCAGTTCTCCATACCTGGAGCATATAGTCACCTGGATGGTACCTTATAGTACTCAGAGTGTGTGATCAATATTAATTACTGGAAGCAAAGTTATTTGTATAATCCAGCAGTAGTCCACAATCATGATCTGGTGTTTTAACCTAGTTGCAGCACTATTACCTCCTCTTAAATTTTGTTCCTCTTTTGTTTTCAGGGCATATAGAGTCTAAATAAACGAATACAAACTTTTTTTTTCAGGTTATACAGATTTTGCAAACAAGTAAATTGATATAGGGTAACATAATTTTTCACATTTTTAATACTATCTAAAAATTCTAATGTTTGCTGAGATGTTATTTTCTTCCACTAAACTCCTAAATTGATTACTTTTAAGCATTCTGTATCGTAAATGGTTAAGGCAATACGCTACAAATCGGAAGGTCGAGAGTTCGAGTCCCGGTGGGGGTCAATATTTTGAAACTTGCCACGCGCCGTAGCCGAGCGGTTAAGGTAGGAAGCCTTGGCGCAGAGCTACGGGACTTGCGCTGGTTCGAGTCTCCATGAGGGAAGAAATTTTGTCATGGTATTTCGGCCAGTATGGGACCGGTGCCCACCCAGCATCGTGAGGCAATTGGGTAGCTACAATAAGTAGCGGCTCCAGGTTGAGGAACCAGCTATAACGGCTAAGGGACTCGACATGCTAACCACATGTCACCCCTACACTGGCTGTTGATCATCTACCTCTGTGATTGACACATGTGGATGTGAAGGGCCAGTAGCCGGCTGGGAAAAGAGCAACCGCTGAAAAGTGGAAAGACCCTCAATCGGAACACAAACCTTCTAGTGGAACCATGACCCTGGGTTCGACTCAGCTTCTAATGTTAATGAGTGCCAGACCCTTGTTCTGGGAGTAAAAGAGGCCGCCATGCAGGGCTAACTTTAAGGGCCGCATGCAAATACATTAGTCTCTACTCAAATTACTTCCAATCACTGGTGAGCTGACTCACCGTGAGCAAGTGCAAAGATCGAATTAGCGACCCACTAACTGGTCATGCATGAAAGTCGTTGTTTTCGTAATATTGGCAAGAAATTACCCAGAATTCTCAGCGATAAAACCACTTCCGTTATTTGCGTCTGCTAGATGAACGCATTTACGCTTGCGTCCCGCAAATAATACCGTATACAACGACGTCTGCTTCGCGCAATATTACGCTGATTCTCCTGTTCTTCCAGCTGAATTCTTTGGTAGACTCTATCAAATTCCTCTTCTCCGCGTATACTGGAAACATGATCGAAGTCTTCAAGGTCCGACATATTGGATAAAGCAGCAAGGTACGCGGCAAGGTTTCAAACTACATCGGTTACCATCGGTTCTCTTCGGGATTCTCACGATTCGTTTCTCTCTTAAGTTACCTCGTCAGGTAGCTTACGAATTTCAACAATTATTATCGCATGAACAGATTTCTGAGTAAGTAAAATCGTATTATGATACAACTTACTCAGCAGAGAACGCCTTTTACGGTCTAATGCGTTCATAGATTCGACCCTTAAGTGTCGATTGTCTAGAAAAAGAGGGAGCCTTAACTATCTACTGCCCCAAGTGGGCCTGCAGTGTGAACACTATACTTGTACTAAATACTAGTTTCATTTTATCATCATCATCATCATCAAATTCTTTTTAGGCCATGTGACTTGTGACGGCGAACCTAACGAAGATGGTCTTCATATTTCCGCCAATGTTTTGGTCTTCCTTGGTCCCTATGTCCAGTTGGAACGCCAGTTTCTTAAGTACATTTCTTTTCATTCATCTCAGATGATTTTTCCATTCTTGTTGGTATAGGGTGTATTTCTATATCTTCAACTAAACTCATTTTTTTACGATCATAAAATCGTATTTATTTGTTAACTTTTGATTTGTTTTTATATTTCTGCTTTAACAACCATTTTTAAATTTATATTGAATATTATTATTTTTAATGCACCAGTTTGTCCTTTTGAAGGTTTCTGGTATTCTCTCCTGGTATTGGCATAATTGTAACCCACTTCTGAGGTTGGGGCGCCTGGAAGGCGGAGTTACGTTGTCCCGATGATATACCGGTGATGATGATGATAATGGTGCGCCACGAGAGTCCCTAATCCTAAGCTTAATATAAGATGAATATGAAAGATGATGATTGCGATGGCCATATGATTTCGGGGACCATTTGGGCCTTAAAGTTTTCCTGACATTTGTCTTACAGGTGAGGAAAAACCCCGACAAAAACCTCACCCAGGAAGCTGTCCCGACCGGGGATCGAACCCGGGCCCGCTGCGTGACAAAGGAGCACGCTACCTCGAGACCTCAGCGGTGGACATATCGAATATCCATCTATCCATAGTAATTCTACCCGAAGGCAGGTCCTTCACTGTAGTAATAGCATTTTCATGCTATGCTTGCTGCTTTAGTAGGGAATTGTAGGTGTGGTAGCTTCCCGTTGCTTTCCACACCGGTGAAGGATGATAATGATGATGTAGTGATGATGATGGCCATATGATTTCGGGGACCGTTTGGGCCTTAAGTGTTTGCTGACATTTGTCTTACAGCTGAGGAAAACCCCCGATAAAACCTTACTGAGAAAAACTGCCCCGACCGGGAATCGAACCCGGGCCCGCTGCGTGACAAGGCAGCACGCTACCTCGAGACCACAGCGGTGGACACATTGGACATATATATACATCCATAGTAATTCTGCCCGAAGGCAGGTCCTTCACTGCAGTAATAGCATTTTCATGCTATGCTTGCTGCTTTACTAAGGAATTGTAGGTGTGATAGCTTCCCGTTGCTTTCCACACCGGTGAAGGATGATGATGATGATGATGGCCATATGATTTCGGGGACTATTTGGGCCTCAAAGTTTTCCTGACATTTGTCTTACAGCTGAGGAAAAACCCCGATAAAAACCTTACCCAGAAAAACTGCCCCGACCGGGAATCGAACCCGGGCCCGCTGCGTGACAAGGCAGCACGCTACCTCGAGACCACAGCGGTGGACACATTGGACATATATATACATCCATAGTAATTCTGCCCGAAGTCAGGTCCTTCACTGCAGTAATAGCATTTTCATGCTATGCTTGCTGCTTTACTAAGGAATTGTAGGTGTGATAGCTTCCCGTTGCTTTCCACACCGGTGAAGGATGATGATGATGATGATGGCCATATGATTTCGGGGACTATTTGGGCCTCAAAGTTTTCCTGACATTTGTCTTACAGCTGAGGAAAAACCCCGATAAAAACTTTACCCAGAAAAACTGCCCCGACCGGGAATCGAACCCGGGCCCGCTGCGTGACAAGGCAGCACGCTACCTCGAGACCACAGCGATGGACATATCGAATATTATGAAGCAATTAATTTCCGCTTTATTATTCTTCAGTGTATTTCTAAACAAATAAACTGTAAATATTATTTATATTTGTATTTCCAAATGCAAACACGTATAGGCCTGTTGTTAATTTAACTGGAATTCTGTAATGTAGTTACGTCACCAATTCTCCGATTGCAATATGAACTGTTATAAGCAAAGTATATACTATAGCCTGGATTACCAACATTGGAAAAAAAATCCCCGAGAGGCAGTACATTGAATTATTCTCTAGTTAATTTAATTTTCCCTAATTAATTAACTTTACACAGAGTACACGACAAGAGTTTTTTTTTCAATCGCATCTCTTTTTTTAACTAATTACAATTTACATCCCAATGAATAAAAGTTACATCCTGCAGTGATATCAGATTTTTAATAATATCAATAATAATAATAATAATTTTTATTTCGGAATTTGGTTTGGAGAGAAATGAATGTCACCACATCTGTTGGTAAGAGGATTAAAAATGAAATTCTTAAATGATATGGCCATGTATAAAGAATGGTAAATTAAATATGGCAACTTTTATAAGATTCATGATGTGTTCCGTTGAGGTTTATTCAAAATTAACAAAAATTCTACACACCCTTTTCAACAGAAAATTAGTACATTTAATAGCTTAGTCAGTAGAATGTTGAAACTCCCATTAAGCAAAGACAATTATATCCAAGAACTCAACTACATTAAGTATATGGCAAAAACCAATGGCTATAATGAAGAATTCATAGATAAGCTCGTAAAAAAACAAAAAAGGAAGAACAACATAACTAAACTAGAAAAAGAATCTGACAACAAGACAACATGGATAACACTTACATACACAGGAAAAGAAACTACAAAATTAGCCAATGCACTAAAGAAAGCCGATAAAAACGTAAAAATAGCATACAGAACCAATAACAAATTAAACAACATAATAAACAATAACATTGAAGAAAATAACATTTTCAACAGCAAAGGAGTTTATAAACTGACATGTAAGGACTGCAACAAATTTTATATAGGAAGGACAAACAGGAGTTTTAACATCAGATTCAAAGAACATTTTCGAGACTTCATTCACGCATAAGGGAAATCAAGCTATGCAAAACACGTTATCCATGAAGGACATCGCATGTTAAATATTGAAAACACCCTAACAGTAATGCACAGAGAAAATAATCCAGCGAAGATAAACGTACTCGAAGAGATGGAAATCATGAAAGCAGCTCACAACGACAGCCTGATAAACGAAAACGAACCCAATACATGCAACCCCCTCCACCAGATCTTCAGTGAAACACCAGTTTTGAATCCTGCCGATGATGGGACAAGTCCCGAAAGCGCTACAGTTAAATGATTAATTAAGTTGAGGAGACGGACCTTTCAGATTAATTTTTAAATTAAATATGGCCAAAAAATATATTTGTCGATTATACCAATATTGATTTGGGGGTGACCTTTTCTTGAAGTTCAGTGAAATGAAGACATTTTTCAATGATTTTAAGTAAACGTTCGCCCATTCATTGCACAGGAAATATTTTATTTCACAAAAGTCCAAAACGTTATAACCCTAAAACCCACACAAATTACCATTCCATATTCGCGGTTTCTGTAATCGCGGCATATTTACGGAATATATCCCACGCGAATAAGGTGCTTTTACTTTATAATAATAATGTATCTATATACAGAATTTTACTTTAGGTATCTGTGAGAGAGATGTACAGACTAAAATTACAATGGCAAAAAATGCAACTAAGACATTACATGGAGTAATTTGGAACAAAAATATTACAAAGGAAACTAAAATGAAAATTTATAAGAGCATAATACAGAGTATTTTGTCATATGGAAGCGAAACTTTGTCTCTGACGGAATTACAAAAGAATAAAATTAGAACAGTTGAATTTGATTATTATAGAAGAAGCCTCCAAAAAAACAAAGAACCGGATAAAATTCCCTATTGATTGAGGGTCTTTCCCCATTGTTCAGGCAAGGGCGGTTGCCCCTGTTACCAGCCGGCTGCTGGCCCTTCACATCCACATGTGTCAATCACAGAGGTAGATGATCAACAGCCAGTGTAGGGGTGACATGTGGTTAGCATGTCGAGTCCCCCAGCCGTTATAGCTGGTTCCTCAACCTGGAGCCGCTACTTATTGTAGCTACCCAATTGCCTCACTAAGCTGGGTGGGGCCGCGTCCCCATACTGGCCGAAATACCATGAGAAAATTTCTTCCCCATAGAGACTCGAACTAGCGCAAGTCCCGTAGCTCTGCGCCAAGGCTTCCTACCTTAACCGCTCGGCTACGGCGCGGGACCGAATAAAATAAGAAATGAATTCCTTTGGAGAGAAATGAATGTCACCACATCTGTTGTTAAGAGGATTGAAAATCAAACGCTTAAATGGTATGGCCATGTACAAAGATTGGAAAATGAAAGATGGCCAAAAAATATATACCAATGGTCACCCCCTGGAAGAAATAAACGTGGCAGACCAAGATGGAAATGGAAAACCTACGTCAGAACAATAATGGAGGATAGAAATTTGGAAGAGGGAGATTGGAATGATAGAGATAAATGGAAACTGAAGACGGCAAACCTATAAGTGGGGGAAAGCCGAAGAAGAAGATATACAGAATTTTAATGTTTACACTTGTTTCTGTGCCTAAATTTTTATTTTTCTTCTCCACTCGTCTCTCTTCTCCCTAATAATTATAATAATAATAATAATAATAATAATAATAATAATAATTCTACCAGTTTTATTATATGGGTGCGAAACATGGACTCATACTTTAAGGGAGGAAAGGAGATTACGAGTATTTGAGAATAAAGTTCTTAGGAAAATTTTTGAACCAAAGAGAGATGAACAGACAGGTGAATGGAGAAGACTATGTAACAATGAACTACATGGTCTTTATAGGAAGCCAGATATAATAAGAACAGTTAAGTCTCGTAGACTGCGATGGGCAGGACATGTTGCACGTATGGGGAATGAAAGACGTGCATGGAAGCTTCTTGTAGGAAAGCCAGAGGGAAAACGCCCAGTTGGTAGACCAAGAATGAGGTGGGAGAACAACATTAACTATGATTTGAGGGAAGTAGATTATACAGGGAATGATTGGAAAGCATTAGCTCAGGATAGGGACATATGGAGAGCTTATGTCCGCGCGGCCATGAACCTACGGGTTCGATAGTGCCAGTGAGTAAGTAAGTAATAATAATAATAATAATATATCGAATATTATTTCAATTTTAAACACTCAAAAAAAACATTGAAAACTCTACTCAAAATATATTTTACATCACATTTGAGGAATATTTACTTTTATCCTGTAATTATGTTTTTTTAAGTACTTTGTTGTGTTTGTGAAATTATTCACCCAAAAAATAACGCTTCATAGAAAATTAAATATGCCGTAAGGTACTTGTTATACGGTGAATTAACATACACTTGTCGGTGCATCTCAGCTAATTGTTTTGCCTTAATAATAATAATAATAATAATAATAATAATAACAATAATAATAATAACAATAATAATAACAATAATAACAATAATAATAATAACAATAAGAATAATAACAATAACAATAATAATAATAACAATAATAATAATAACAATAATAATAACAATAATAATAATAACAATAATAATAACAATAATAATAATAACAATAATAATAAATAATTTAATCTAACAAATGAAACAAAAATTAAATTTTATAAAGTAAATGTATAATGTTATGGCGGTTCCCACAATATTGTATGGATGTGAAACTTGGGCTCCAGTGAAAAGACAGAAGGATAGAATACAGACGGCAGAGATGCGGTTCCTAAGACAAGTTAAAGGATGTACAAGACTTGATAGAATAAGAAATGAGGATATAAGAGAAAAATTGAAAGTACAGCCTTTATTGGATAAAGTCACGAATTACAGACAGAAATGGATTGATCACATGGATGGAATGAGTAAGGAGAGATATCCATTGTTAGCAAGAAATTATCAAGCAAGAGGAAGACGTGATGTTGGAAGACCTAGAAGACGTTGGGCTGATGCATTATGAAGTCGGAACGGGCAATTGCCTAATCCCAGGAGTGATGATGATGATGATGATGATGATGATGATGATGATGATGATGATGATGATGATGATGATAAAGTAATGGCTGTACCTGTATTGATGTATGGATTGTTAATTTTTTAATTGGGCGCACAGTACCACGCAAAGCGGATTCTACGGTCTTTGCGGTCAGTCTATTTCTCGCTGTTGTCTGTCAAAACTTCCAACTCTCAGCTACAGAACTGGACGAGCATCTTCGACCGAGTAAACAATGTATACTTAATTCCTTACCCTCTTCACTTCTGAACTGAAATTATGGCAAATAAAATATTATTTTATATTTAATTAAATAAATATAAAACTTGAAGTTTTATGTGATTTTCATATTTATCATCATCATCATCATCACCCTGCCAGGTATTAGTCCTAGAAGTACTGTTACGGCCTGAGAAAGCGGTTTTCGTGCCATCTTTTCATAGGTCGACCAAGTGACCGTTTCCCATTTGGACAGTAGTTGATTATTATATCTGACTTCCTATAAAGACCATGTAGTTCATTGTTATGTAAGTCTTCTCCATTCACCTGTTTGTTCATCCCTCTTTGGTCCAAAAATTTTCCTAAGAACTTTATTCTCAAATACTTGTAATCTCCTTTCCTCCCTTAAAGTAAGAGTCCATGTTTCGCACCCATGCAATCAATATAACTGGTAGAATAATAGTTTTATATATTTTCAGTTTAACGTTTTTCTGAAAGGAGTTACCTACTTCCCTCAAATCATGGATAATGTTATTCTTCCATCTCATTCTTGGTCTACCAACTGGGCGTTTTCCTTCTGGTTTTCCTACAAGAAGCTTCCATGCACCTCTTTCATTTCCCGTTCGTGCCACATGTCCTGCCCATCGCAGTCTACGAGACTTAGCTGTTTTCATTATATCTGGTTTCCTATACATATAATTAAGCTCACTATTATATAGTTTTCCCCAATCACTTGTCTCTTCATCTCTTTTTGATTCAAACATGTTTCTAAGAACTTTATTTACAAATACTCGTAATCTCCTTTCCTCCCTTAAAGTAAGAGTCCATGTTTCGCACCCATATAATATAACTGGTAGAATAATAGTTTTATATATTTTCAGTTTAACATTTTTTGAAAGGAGTTGGGACATCAAGAGTCTCTGCAATGCATAATAGCACGCATTTCCAGAATTGAGCCTATGTTTAATTTCTTTGTGCATCTCATTCCTATTTGTGATTATTGTTCCTAGGTATTTGAATTCAGCCACTTCCTCAAAATTTTCCTCATTTGTCGTTAGCTGCCCATTTCCATTATATAATGTATTTCTATGTTCTATAACCACATAATGCGATCTAAATATACATAGTTGTTTCGTACAAGAACTGTGCGGTGAAGAGCTGAAAGAATCTGATCCATCAGCTTTAAAGAGAGCAGCGACGGAACGTGGCTTTCTATTTGCGGAATCGATTACTGTCGATAGCCGATAGTGGTGCGATGTGTCATTGAGAGATTATCTGCTAATGAGACACGGCTGCTGGATTATACAACACAACGCTGATAATCAACTGTTAATCTAACAAACTGGCCTAATCTAATCTGTGAGAATAAGGTGTAAGTCTGCAGTTTCCAGATATTCTGACCTGAAATATTCAAGCACCTTTAATTATTGCAATATAAAATTATAATACGTTTCTTACTAAATTAATTCCAAAACATTTTTTAATTTTTTTTCTCGGCCGCATGTTAAGAGCAGTGGGCCTTGTATTGGTATCAGTATTGTTAAAATTCCGTTTCAATTGTTTTTTACTTCGTCCATTTTGTTTTTATTCGTTTAAAAAAATTTAATTGCGATTCAAACTTTATAGTTATCAACAATAAAACTCCATTGAGATTTTAGTCAAAATATTAAAATAATAATATAAATTTATGTATATTTGGTGCATCTCAACTATTAAAAATGTTAATTTACTGTAGGCCTTTCGGGACTTATCCTATCATCAAGGTTAGTGCTTCATCCACAGTCAGTGACAACAGACTTACGTTCTACTGATGATGACACTAGTCCCAAAATGCCTGCATTTAATTTTTAAAAAATTAGAAGATGAGACGGAGCTATAAAGTACATAATTTTATGTTATAAATTTAAGAATTTTAATATTTAAAATTAGTCATGCAGTGCGCCTAGGTTCGATCCTCGGTCGGAACAGTTTTCTGGGTGAGGTTTTTATCGGAATTTTTAATAATAATAATAATAATAATAATAATAATAATAATTTTATTGCAGCCAAATAGCCAGGAGGAAATTTTCCGGGCTCATGGTCATTGCACTTTTTATTCATTCTATGTTCCATAATAAGATTTTTAAATTTCCTAGTGCGTCTTTTATATTTTGTCTGCTTCTTTTTATGAGTTTATTTTGCTCGTTATTCGAGGCCGCAACCTTCATATACCCTTTGGGGGCGAAAGACGCGAAATTTGAATCGCCTGACGACTATTCCTGTTGGCCAGAAATCCTCTTCATTAACCCGGGTTAGGTAGTCGTAGGGGATACCCACTTTGAATGCTTTAGTGTTATAGTTATTTGTGATTTCTTCGCAGGTCACATTTTCTTTGATTCCTCTTTTGGGATTTTTCCTCACCTGTAAGACAAATGTCAGGAAAGTTTAAGGTCAACATATGGCCATCGCAATCATCATCATTCATATTCATCTTAGATTAAATTTAGGATTAATGACTCTCCTGGCACCAATATTATCATCATCATCATCCTCATATCATCGGGGCAATGTAACCCCGCCTTCTAGGCACCTCAACCTCAAAAGTGGATTACAATTACGCTAGTGCCAAGAGAGAACACCAGAAATGTCCAAAAGGACTAACTAACATACTTACTTACTTACTTACTTACTTACTCACTGGCACTATCGAACCCGTAGGTTCATGGCCGCGCGGACATAAGCTCTCCATACATCCCTATCCTCAGCTAATGCTTTCCAATCATCTCCTGTATAATCTACTTCCCTCAAATCATAGTTAATATTATTCTCCCACCTCATTCTTGGTCTACCAACTGGGCATTTTCCCTCTGGCTTTCCTACAAGAAGCTTCCATGCACGTATTTCATTCCCCATACGTGCAAAAGGACTAACTGGGGCATTATTTTATTTTAATTTGTAATGAGTTATATATTTCTTACAAATTTAATTTTAATATTTCTCTATATTTATTGTTGTCATTTTGTCAGTGAATTCTTCTTCGTCTGTCGCATGTTAGAGCAGTTACTATTGTTGGTATTAGTATCAGCATTGTTGACTTTCGTTTCAATTGTTTTTTTTGTACATCTTTTGTTTATTCATTTATGAAACAAAACAAATTTATTTTTAAACCTTTTTTTTTATATTTATTGTTGTCATTTTTTCACTGAATTTTTCCTCGGCCGAATGTTAGAACAGTAGGCCTAGTATTGATATCATCAGTATTGTTGAATTTCTTTTCAATTGTTTTTGTTTTTTTTTTGTCCATCTTATATTTATCCATGTCCACCGCTGTGGTCTCGGGGTAGCGTGTTGCCTTGTCACGCAGCGGGCCCGGGTTCGATCCCCGGTCGGGACAGTTTTTCTGTGTGAGGTTTTTATCGGGGTTTTTCCTCACCTGTAAGACAAATGCCAGGAAAACTTTAAGGCCCAAACGGTCCACGAAATCATATGGCCATCGCAATCATCATCATTCATATTCATGTTAGGCTAAGCTTAGGATTAGGGACTCTCCTGGCACACCATTATCATCATCACCCATCATATCATCGGGGCAATGTAACCCCGCCTTCCAGGCGCCCCAACCTCAGAAGTGGGTTACAAGTACGCCATGCCAGGAGAGAAACCAGCAATGTTGAAAGACAAACCTGGGGCTTTTAAGAAAAATATTTACTCGTTTACAAAGGAAACCCAATTTAATTGCGATTCAAAATTGTGAGGGCAAATGAACATGAATCCCGAATGACTCACATTCCAGGGTTGGAATTTATTTAACAGGAGAAATATGATGTTGGCCTCCGTCTGGATTAGTTTCTCTTCGGTTCGAGTTGATGATGGAAAGCAAGCATTCTGAAACGTGTTTTCAAGAATTCCACAAATTATGAGATGAGATGTCAAATTTTCGATTCTTAATATTTTTAAAGAAACGTCATAGCGCAACCTCCTAAAAATATTAATTATCTTCGGTCATCAACAATTTCAACGTATTTATCCACGAAACATTGTGAAACTTTCAGCTCTTTAAGACATTTTCCGGGCTTGTTGTCCTTGATCGTAAGACTTATAAATTCCTTACGCAGTCTCTGGTGATTTTTGGAGCGAAGAGAGATGAACAGACAGGTGAATGGATACGAATGCATACCAATGAATTACATACTATTTATAGGAAGCCAGATATAATGAGAACAGTTAAATCTCATAGATTGCGATGAGCAGGACATGTGGCACGAATGGGGAATGAAAGACGTGCATGGAAGCTTCTTGTAGAAAAAGAGGGAAAACGCCCAATTGGTAGACCAAGAATGATGTGGGAGAATAACATTAAATATGATTTGAAGGAAGTAGATTATACAGGTGATGATTGGAACACATTAATTCAGGTTAGGGATGTATGGAGAGCTTATGTCCGCGCTCCCATGAACCTACGGGTTCGATAGTGCCAGTGAGTTAGTTAGTTAGTCTCTGGCGAAATGTCGTAAGGAGTACAATGACATGCATTGTCGACTGCAGCCAACAAGCTCGGTAAAGTCTACAGATCAAAAATCGAACTCCGACCCATAAAAGTGTGAGTCAGTTGTGCGAACTGTTCACAGATTATTTGAATTTTGTTACAAGAAGCCCTGAATAGTTAAATAAGTAAAAAAACTACTGGCGCCACAGGCCTAGATGGCCCTTAGCCTACCAGCTGGCTGCTGGCCTAATATCCACATGTGTCAATCACAGAGGTAAATGATCATCAGCCAGCGTTGGGGTGACATGTGGTCAGCGTGTCGAGTCCCCCAGCCGTTATAGCTGGTTTTCTCAACCTGGAGCCGCTACTTATTGTAGCTACCCAAATGCCTCACGATGCTGGGTGGGCACCGGTCCCATACTGGCCGAAATACCATGAGAAAATTTCTTCCCGCATGGAGACTCGAACCAGCGCAAGTCCCGTAGCTCTGCGCCAAGGCTTCTTGCCTTTACCACTCGGCTACGGCGCGGGACAGTTAAATAAGTACGTGGGTGTTTTTCTGTTGATTTGCGCCGCACGATCCTACCTTTTTCTTACATTGAGTTTGAAAGTTTTGAGTGACATTCTCAATGAACCTTTGCCTGGGCCCATAGAAGGCAAAGTTTAATCCACCTTTCCTTTGTAAATTACTTAACATATAGTACTGAATGCAAAACAGTATTATAATCGTGGAAGCTAGAGGGAAAAAGGGGACTAATTTGGCTTGAGAAAGCTTTAGAATATATATGTCAATACGAAACATGACTATTACCCGTTTAAGGAGTAAGCGCAGTTGTTGACGGAGGGCGCTGCAGTCGTGTTTATGCAGGAATAGAACACGTGACACTGTTAACTATGAGTGCAGAGGGGAATGGGACGTGGGACGCTGACAGTGTACACTGCCTTATGTGACGTCACCTGTAGCAACAAACAGAGCTTCGTGATTCTTCCGCCTGCAGAGATATTTTGAATGACTATTAGCTACACAATTAGTAAACATACGTTAACTGCAAAAAGGTAACTTTTAATGAGAATCATGAGTCCGATAATTTAAATACAAATAAATAACAAAAATTTATCTTCTTGACCATTGAAAGAAAATATACAGGGTGATTACAAATGATTGGAGCGATTTCATGATTTTATGGTAGCTGTAGTATTCGACATATTTTCACGAACTTTTACAGATACATAGAGCAACTTCCCAGGTTTTTTTTGAGATGTTACAGGTGCTCCATATGCTCCCCCTTGGTGATTCTGCAGATATCAAGTCTGTAATCAAGTTCGTCCCATACTCGACGTAACATGTCCCTATTAATTTGTTCAAAGGCATTGATTATGCGAGCTCGCAGTTCTGGTAAGTCTACTGGTAAAGGAGGCACAAACACTGAATCTTTCACATACCCCCAAACAAAAAAATCGCACGGCGTCAAATCGGGGGAGCGTGGAGGCCATGACAACAATTTCTGATCATTCTCTCCACTGCGACCGATCCATCGGTTTGGCAATCTCATGTTTAAAAATTCACGAACATATGGAGCACCTGTAACATCTCAAAAAAAACCTGGGAAGTTGCTCTATGTATCTGTAAAAGTTCGTGAAAATATGTCGAATACTACAGCTACCATAAAATCATGAAATCGCTCCAATCATTTGTAATCACCCTGTATGAATGGAATAATACAAATTAACAAACTCGGTCATCAATAATTCAAAAAAGTCAATAATAATAATATTCATACATACACACACACAATCCAGTCCAGCCAAGGGCTAGGGTCCACAGTCCGGTTGCCCTGCCCTGGCTTGTGGGACTGAAGAAACCAAACAGCTCCCTCGAGCTACAGTCGACCTGACCACGACGATCCCAAAGTTGATGATGACCCTGATACTAACTTGCACAGCTTATTTGAGGCTTTCGATAACGAGGGGAAGATGCGCAGTCACACACAGCGCATAAAGAAAGGAGGAGGAGGTACGTAGGAGAGAGGACAACGAAGACAGGAATTTGGCACTGTTCTATAACATCGCTGTAGAGGGAAGACACGATGACGTAATAGTTACATAGTTTTTACGTACCGAAAAAATGATTTCCGTACAGATTGTGATAGGTGCCACCTAAAGCAGCATAACTAAATCCTTCCGTTCTACATTTACGTACAGGAACATTAATTAGAGCATAAATTTCTTATTTGTAGTTATTTTATACCTAAAATTCAAATTTAAGATCCAAAAATGTTTGAACATTTGGTATAGGTTTCATAATTCTGAAGGAAAATCATATTATTTCAGTATATAACTTTCTGCTCTAAAATAGCCGTTGTCATAGCAACTATGCTACTAGCAGTTTTTAGCGTTCTAAAAACATAGCTGTTATTTTAATATACTGTGTGCAAGATTAAATGGAGAAAAATATACTAAGCCACTATGTTAGAGGTAAATTCTAGGTTCCAATTTAATAAACATCGCTATATTTTTAAATAAAGTTAGATACTAAATACTGGAAACTCTAACGCAGTTACCAAGGTTGTATTTGTATTATAGCACTGAGCGGCCTAATTAAATAGCAGTTTTTCCTTCATAATTACTGAATATGCAATTATGCTAGAATAAGAGTAATAGGGTAAAAATTAAATGTTCCATTCCATTAATAGAGTTTAACCTCTCACCTTACAGGTACTTTTACGTGTCTCACGCCATCCGGGTCTGAAATTGAAACATGTCGGGAGAGGGATTTTAGCTATGGATTACATAGATATTTTTATTTGGCCACGCAAGGACATGGAGGGCCTCCCAGTGATCAGCTCAATGCCAAGGCCTCCTCCAAGACAACACAACATTAAGAGGAAACACACATTCATACTAAACATGGCGAATATTATAATGATAGTCAGACGATGTTTGGGGACCGTTCGTTTCTTAATTTCCTGGCTTTTATCTTACATGTGAAGAAAAAAATCCCCGAAAAAACAATACCCAGGGAAGTTGTCCCCACCGGGGATCGAACCCGGACCCACTGCGTACGAGGCAGGGACCCCACCCCTCGAGACCACAGCGGCGGACAAATTAAAATACATATAAAAATATGTTTAAAAGTTTTTGTAAGATAGTATATTTACAGGCCTTGAATGTGTGACTCTAATATTTCACGATTCTTAACCGAAGAGGAAGTTATGCCTGCATTCCGGTCGATTTTATAACGAATTTTAATGTCCCGTTTCATGTATGTATTTTTTTATGAGGCGGATAAGAAAATATTCTAATGGGACAGATAAAATTATTAGAATTTCGGAGTCACGTTTGTTGCATTAGTGTGATAAAAAAATATTGTAAACTTAGACATTTGTTACTTGTTTCTGATATCACTTTATAAGTATCTCTTTGTTTCGTTTTTTAAAGAGATCATTGTACGAAAAGTATTAGGAATAAATATATATATTTTTATGCGCACTGTTTTAAAATGAAGAAATATATATTTCCAGAAATCTCAACATAATGCATTTTTCTTTCTGTATTTTCAATTATTTTTCAATGTAATTTTTAAGAAATAATGTGTTTTTTTCATTTTATATGACATAAAATATGGATAAAATCAATACTGATAAAATTATTTTTAAATTCCACTGAGATAGGTAGTCACAAAGTAAAATATTAAAACAAATACCTGACAGGTGTCATTGTTCTGAACTAGATTAATTGTTGACCTGTCGAAACCCGGTTTCGATCTTCAGCAGAAGGAGTGCCTTTCAGGTTAGTCGGTAGCTAGTGACCCTCAGTAGCTACCGATGATGCTGGAAGGCCGCTGATGTCTAAAGGGTCGCCCAATAACAACAACATCAGACATTTGCCCATATTCTTCTGCTGAAGATGGAAGCCGATTTCCGAAAGGCCTACAGTTTTAAAAGTATTTTAAGAAAAGACCCTATTTTGAGGAGGACGGCAGCTGTCAGGTATCTAATCTAATATTTTATTTTATGGGTAAAATGTGTTCACAGGATATTGAATTAGTTGTATTATCATTTATATAATTTATGATGAATTAATACATGGTCGGAATGTCTGGAATTAATTAGAACAGATTTCCCCAAATGTTTTAATTCCTCTCTTTACAACACTGTGTTTTCTGAAGCCAGTTTTAAATTTTAAATTAAATGCTCAAAACTTTAACGTGTTCTCTGAGATTTTGAGCGAGTTGGCACAGCAGATAAGGTTGGCTCGCATTCGGGAGATTTCCGGCTCATACCCAAGGTAGGAAAATCCGGCTGAGATTTCTATTGATTTCCTTCGGTATTCAACAAAAACCCCAATCTCATATAGCTTCTTCTCCTGTACGTATCTGTCGGCTCAAGTAGTAGAAATATATGATACAAGAACTGTGAATAGCTATTTTTTCAGTCAGAGCTTCCTTTTAATTGCACCATAGTATAGTGGTTTCATTTTCGCCAAAGGTTACAAATTCTGGTCACTGTATCTCCCACTACTCTCACAAAAACCCGCCATCAACTCCGTGAAGCTGCGCATCTGTACTCGTATATCAAAGCAACTCTGTAATAGAACCTGCTTATCATGTGACTGTCACGTGACGAGTTATGTAATAAGGAGTGGGAGGTTGCAAACGGAGCATTCGGATCTCTCTTACGTCCTTGAAGCCTCTGAAGAAAATGAAATCACTATAAATATTCAGATATCGATTCCTAACCTACAATTTTTTTTTCTAATGCCACCAGGTTGTCTTTTATGACATTTCTGGCTTTCTCCCCTGACTTTGGCAGAATTGTAATATATTTCTTATGTTGGGGCACTTGGAAGGCGGTGTTACCTTACCCCGACGATATGATGCGTGAAAAATGGTAATGAAGCGCCAGGAGAGTTCTTAACCTATTTTCCAGACCATGGTTAACCACAGGAATAATTTCCTTTAAGCAAAAATGCATATGGTTTGATGAGAATCGAACCCGAGACTTCATGTAGTGAGAAACTCTGACCACTAAGCCCATGAGGCTGTCTATAAATATATACATCCCATTCAGGATGTCTATAGAGTGATATAAACAAATGCAACAATTATTCACTAACTTTTAATAATAAAAAACAACTGAAATAAAACTTTTAGTTAAAGAATCTACTTTCATTTGTTTATCAACAATTACTTTCTAACCTTTAATAATAAAGAACAGCTGAAATCGAATTTTCAATAAGAGCATCTACTGTTGCATTTGTTTATCTCCACTCTATACACATCCTGAATAGCGTGTTGTTACTGGGCAAATATTTGGGTATTTCTGTTCTTCAGTGAGATAACGTGATAAATAAAAAAAATATTGTGATTGTTTATTGTAAATGAAAAACTTTACTAAAGAAATAACATGAATATCAATGTTGACGATAGGTAGATCATATACCTAAAAATATATATAAATATATTGTATAAAGTGTATTAACAATAGGAAACCGGATACTTAAAGTACCAAAGATGTATAAATAACATTTTATTTCTGTAACAGATGAATTTATGGACCATAACTTCTGTAAAGAAGTTTATAAATGTCTTGAAAACGTCAAAAGTTCTTACAAAACTATTAATAGAACGTTTAAAAAAAAAAGGTTGATGTAGCACTCCTATAAATTTTATACATTTTTACATTTTATGTACTTTATACATGATTTCCAATAACAGTCATGCATTTTATAAAATAATAGCTATTTGCTGCATTCTTTTCCATAATATACTATCAAAATAGTTTCACTTTTTCTCTCATTGTAATGTTTTAATCTTTTTCTTGTAGTAAAATGGAATTTTAAACGTTTCCATAACTTAGGGTTTATAAAATACTTTATTGTTGAAGGTAGTCTTAAATGTATCGTGCACAAAAACTATATATTAAGAATAATTAGTAATAATTCAGGTTTTCATTTCAAGAGCATTTTATATCGACTGAAATATTTTATAATATTTGTAAAATCGTGTAGGTTATTCACTGAGGTCTTAAGCCTTTTTAATTATTATGTTAATTGTCATACTTTGTGATGTGGCTTGTCTTTCCCTATTCCTCTTCGTGGAGGGTCGAGGGTTCAAGCCCCGTTGGGGTCAGGATTTTTAAACTGACCCAAACCCTCTGGCGGCACTATGGCCCTGGGGTCGACTCAGCCTCTAACGGAAATGAGTACCAGACGCTTGTTCTGGGGTAAAGGCGGCCGTCACGCAGGGCTGACAACCCGGCTGGCATAAAGTGCCGATTGTCTAGGAAAAGTGGGAGCCTTAACCTCCTACTACCCCAAAGGGCCTCCGGGCCTGTTGTGGGATCAAAAAAAATTAATTTCACATATAAAGAAGCTAACTTCGAATAATTTTCTTCTACAGGGTTCTGCCCAAGGGCAGGTCCTTCACTGCAACCATAGCATCTCCATGCTATGTTTTGCAGCTTTACTAGGGAATTATAGGTCTGGTAGCTTCCTGTTGCTTTCCACACCGATGAAATGATAAGGATGATGATCGTGGTGGCCGATGGTTTTCGGGGACCGTTGGGTCCTAGGCTTCTTGACATTGTCTTATAGATGACGAAAAACCCAAAAAAAAAACTCGCCCAGGAGCTCTTCCCGGCAGAGAATCGAACCCTGACCCGCTGCGTGATAAGATAGCACGTTACCTCGAGACCACAGCCGTGGAACTTCTAATAATAATTTATTAAATTTAATAAAGGTTGGTCTATCGATTGATTGATTGATTGATTCATTCATTCATTCATTCATTGTTTGATTGATTCATTCATTCATCCATTCATCCATTCATTCATTCATTCATTCATTCATTCATTCATTCATTCATTCATTCATTCATTGATTGATTGATTGATTGATTGATTGATTGATTGATTGATTGATTGATTGATTGATTGATTGATTGATTGATTGATTGATTGATTCTTGATACCCGTTAGTACCACTGCGGAGATATGGGTGCTTCCCTAGTGAGTATTTAGTTTATTTTATTTCCTTACAGATGTCATGAATGGCATGTGGTTAGCATACCAACCCAATAAGGCATCTAATAGGCAACTAAGGCATTAGGTTGATGAAGAGCGGTAAATTTTGCTTAGAGGAATCTTTTCAGGCTTAAGGTTCTTTTACGAACCTGAAAATATCGATTCGGAACCAACGACCAAAGTCCCTCCCGAATGCCTTGTTCCTTGGATTTTTCTTCCTAAAAAATGCATTGGCCTTCAGGACTAGAGGCAAGCCACGTGACCACTAGACACTAGACTCTCGCAGCCTACTATACACGATTTTCTTCAATATTCTAACATATTTAGAAATCGTTCATAATTCTACAATAGAATTTTTCAGTACTAGGATGCCTTATTTTTAAGATAGTCAACTGTATAATCAAATAGCGTGATATTTTGACGAGGAAATTATTTCTTACTTTTGTATTTAATAACCTTCTATCTGAATAATACAGGATGCTCTAAAATTCCCCTTACAAACTTCTAGCACTCGTAGAGGGGACTGAGTTGATAATATTCAGAATTGGAAACCATGTCCGGAAACTTACAGTTTCCATGCTACAGCCGTTTGTAAATATGTTTTTAACGAGACCACTTTTACAATTTATTATGAGGCGTGACACAGTACATCACTTGTTTTACAATACAACTCATTAATAACCAAAGAAACAAAATGGAAACTGAATAATGACTTCCAGTAATAATCCCGGATACACCCTCCACAATCAATTGTTGTACTTTTCAAAATTTCCAAAAATGTTGACCTTTTTTTTAAAAAAAGCGCCAAGTTTTGGAATATTCGATAGGGAAATTTTCGATTTAGACGAATCGCGAAGATTTGTTGAGACACGTGACGTACGTTCAGGCAATGCTTGTTTTCAAACGGCTGTAGCACGGAAACGGTAAGTTTCCGGACATGGTTTCCAATTCTAAATATTATCAACACAGTCACATCTGCAAGTCCTAGAAGTTTGTATGGGGAATTTTAGAGCACCCTGTATAGTATGGGGCTTCTATTTGAAATATTAGTTGTTACTCCTGGACAACCTAATAATCTAATAAAATAATACTTTCAACTCGTGTTCAACTCAGGGTCGAGTCTAGGAATGAGATGAGATGAAGCCCCTATATTTATAGAGGTCTGTGAACGAAAAGTGTGCCGGCCGATTATGCCTGACGCACCTAAACGAAATGAACCAAAATGAATGAGATGAGTATGGAATGTAGCAGGGAAAAGCGGTAGAACCCCCGATAAAAGCCTGGTCTAGGTTCGTTTCGTCCATTAAGAAACCCACGTGGAGTTACCGAGATTTGATAGCGTGACCCCAGTGATGAGAGGCGATCGTCTAACACAGAAGTCTCCAAATTTCGTCTCGTAGACCATATGCCAATTTTTTTCTAATATTACATTTTTAATTCATCAACATCAAATTATTTTTTGACAAATTGCTACTTACTTTGGTATGGATCCCTTGCGGCTCAGACACGACCCCTGGAGGTCGATATAGATCACTTTGGGAACTGTCTAACCGCTTGCGTCATTGGAGCCACCAGAGAATCTAATAATGAAACAAATTAAAAGCCTCAAGAAATTCTCTTTATTGATTTTTAAATGTCGAAAATAATAATTCAAAAAAATATATAAACTAGGACAAAGATGTACTTTGAATGAAGTGCAAATGTCTAATAACTATAGACAGGATTTTCATGTAATAAAAGATAATATTGCAACACAGATAGTAAATATTATTCAACTGTTAATGTGTGTAACCAAGATAAGAGAAAGTCAGAAGTCTTACTTCTCATACTGTTCAATTGTTTGTATCTAAAAAAAGAACAAAAGACAGTCATAAGTCTCATTATATTATTCAACTGTTTGTGTGTGAAACCAAAACAAAAGACAGTCGTAAGTCTAACTTCTCATTATACTACGTTGCAATCTTAACTTTTAGACTATAAATATCCCGACTAGTTAATTTAAGAACTTCAGATTTCTTCTAAAAATTGTTCACTCTGAAATAGTAGTTGTTTCTTGGAATGCACTCTATCTAATACTAGATGTTCTTTGTAAAATTTGTAGGAGTGCTATGAATATCTGTGTATAAATCATACCTGTTGTTAATGAACCATAGTTAACTTTCTTATCCACTCTGTCACTCCGAGTATATAACAGGTAGTTGTTAATATTACAAATAAATGTACAGTATTAATAAAAATGCTGTCACATCTGTCAAATGTTACCTTATTCTATTTGTATGTAACCATTTTGTTGTTTTTCATTGCCAAATATTTTCCTTCAATTCAATTAATTACACTGAGCATCAAAAAAACAAACTTTTTTTTGTCCCAGAAAGAAAAATATGTGATTCTGATAGTATTTTTTCTCCTGAATTCAAATATGATACCGGTTTTTCTCCATCACGCAAGGTTTCCGAGAGACAGGTTTTTTATAATTTCAAACACTTTAATATTTTCTACATTCGTAACTACACAATATTCGAACATTCGGACTCACCTAGAAAGTAAAACTTACGATTTCCTTCTATACTTCACCAGTGGAGCATCTCTCTTGATGGTCCAACAATAATCGGCGAGCATATTAGGATTCCATTTATAATAATAATAATAATAATAATAATAATAATACTTTATTTATTCTGGCAGAGTTAAGGCCATAAGGCCCTCTCTTCCACTCAACCAGCACAAATACAAATAAATATTCGACAAATATAGATATACACTATACTAATTATAAACAGTTAAAGATACAATAAATGTAGCAATGTAAATGTCATGTACAAACAACATTTTATAGGGTAATAACAATAATGATACGATAATAATAATAATAATTAATAATAATAATAATAATAATAATATTGATATATCTTTTCCATAGCTGAATCTATTTGAGTTAGCTCATTTGGTTTTATTTTACAATGGACAAATGGACGAAAAAACGTTTATTAAAAAATAATAATTTAAATCCATTAATTGAAATTGAAAAAAAAACTGTGGGTGATGGAGAAATTCCGAATACATATTTGAAAATACCATAAAAAAACTGCATTAAGTACAACTATTGGTACTCATGAGACAAAAATTATGTTGACCAGTGTAATTGCTGAAAGACCCTTTGTTCAATTAAGCTATTCGAGCAGGTCTTTCACTACAAATTCAACATTCTCTACTCTTTCCTTAACTCAGCTATCCTTTTTGTATCCGCGTATAAATAATTTTATTGTCTATCACCTGATGTATTTTTCTGCCTCTAACTTTCTTCCCGTTAACCATTCTTTCTAGGGCATCCGTCAGCAGGCAGTTTCTTCTTAGTCAGTGGCCAATCCAATTTCTTTTCCTCTTCTTTATGAGTTCCAGCATTCTTCTTCCTTCACTCACTCTGTCTAGCACATGTTTATTTTTTATTTTGTCTGTCCATTTTATACGTTCCATCCTTCTCCATATCCACATCTCAAAAACTTCCAGTCGCTTTTCCTCATTCCGTCGTAATGTATATAAAACTATATAGAAATGAATGGAGATAGCATGTTGTTAGAATGGCATAAGGTAGGATCCCAGAAGAGTGTTATACTGTAGACCTAAGGGAAGAAGACATCTGGGAATATCAATAAAAATTGGTGAGACATGTTTTGAAGCCGGAACAGGCGTCTTGCCTAAATCTATGTAGGCTATAAGGAGACTAGGAGGAAAAAGGAAGGAAAATCTAGATATTTAGTGGTTTTCTATAATTGAATTTTTAAAAAAGTAGATTATATTAGATTAGATTAATTTATTTAGCCTGGTGGAGTTAAGGCCATGTGGCCTTCTCTTCCACTCACCAGGATAAACATATATTACATCAGAATATAACAATCTCAATTAACTCTAATACTAAATAAAAATTTGATCAAAAAGATAATATCTATTATATTACGATCTATAATGCAACCAGTTAATGTTAGTTAAAATTAAGACTAAAACTAATAATAAAATATATACAAGACGTATTAAATAATGAGATATAGAAAACTAATTTTACGATTATACAATATTTAAAACAAAACAAAAGAAAATATTTGTTAATCTTAATATAATTTTCATAAATAATTAAATTTATTAATTGTTAACAGAATACTATCAGTGAGGTGTATAAGTTAGTTTGTTATTAAATAATTATTTAGCTTGTTTTTGAAGGATGTTATAGTTTGACAGTCTCTGACATAGGTCGGAAGGGAATTCCATGTTTTGGTAAGTGAGACCGTAAAAGATAATGGAATAGAGAGGTAATAATAGCAAATACAGAAGACGAACTTCAAAGGAATATTTTTAAACTACATAATATATGTGAACAATATAATCTCAAAATATCCATAGAAAAAACTAAGGTAATGGCATTCCAAGGGAAAAATCAAATCAGATCCAAAATAATAATAGGAAAAAAAACATAGAACAGGTGAACCATCTCAATTATCTAGGATGTGACATTTCATTTAATTATGATAATGATATAAATAATAAAATAGCAAAATTCCAGGGAATATGTGGTACTATAAAACGATCACTAAATAACAAACCAACAAGAGAGACCCAATTTAAATTTTATAAAATGTTGGCAGTACCGGTACTGCTCTATGGATCAGAAGCCTGGATACATAAAAAACAAGATCTAAGTAGGATAACGGCGGCAGAAATGAAATTTTTGAGATCTGTTAAAGGGTGCACTAAGGAAGACAGAATCAAGAACACAGAAATAAGACAGGATCTTGAAATATTTGCAATAACTGATAAAATAGATACATATAGACAAAAATGGAAGCAACACATAGACAGAATGAATGAAGATAGATATCCAAAACAAATAACAAAATACAAACCTAAAGGCACCCGAGATGTGGGCAGACCTAGAAAGAGATGGGCTGAAGTCGGAACGGGTCAACAGACCTAATCCATGAATGAAGATGATGATGATGAGATGAATAAGAAAATAAAGAATTTTCAGGTGTCAAAGGTACATCCGCGACATGATTTCTAGGTGTAAGATGTCAACTCTGACATGTGAGCTGTACAGTATCATAAACAGCTGATATATAAACCAGGACAAAATATATCAGATGTGGTAATTCAGGAATAGGGGTCCATTCAAGACTCCTCTTCAAACTTGAGCTTGAAATGCGGTCGATGAGGAGCGGAAATGAATTCAATTAAAGCGGAGTGACGTCACGATGCCTGCGACATTTACACGGCCAATACTCGCCTCGCCATCACTTCCATTTACTTCAGTAAAAGTTGCGCCACAAGACAAAAGAATGTACCGTATATAAATATCCTATTTGTTTACTTATTTAGTTCTTTATTTGTCCCGCGACGTAGCCGAGTGGTTAAGGCAGGAAGCCTTGGCGCAGAGCTACGGGACTTGCGCTGGTTCGAATCCCCATGGGGAAGAAATTTTCTCATGAAATTTCGGCCAGTATGGGACCGGTGCCAACCCAGCATCGTGAGGCATTTGAGTAGCTACAATAAGTAGCGGCTTCAGGTTGAGAAAACCAGCTATAACGGCTGGAGAACCCGACACGCTGACCACATGTCAAACCTATGCTGACTGAATGATCGTCAACCTCTGTGATTAACACATGTGGATGTGAGGTCAGTGGACAATGAAGTTGAAGTCAATTTTTCTCAGATTATTTAACTCATGCCCAATGGCAGTCAATGATCAATTACGTTTCAATGAATTTTGATTTACAACCAATCACAGTAGTTTTTCACCTCCATTTTATCGCATTCATTTTATCAAGTGACTTCCAGATTGTATATATAGTGCACAAATGTAACCAGAATATGCTTGTGAGATATAGAAAAACATTCATAACAATTTATTATACCACAAATACAAAGAAACCACTGTTTTCATTTTCTTAAACGTATTATTTCCCAGGAATTAACGTTGCAGAACAATATATAATTGACATATTTACATCATAGAACATCAGAAATTGATTAATAACCTGTAATAATATGTTTCATTTTTTTCCACTAGGGTGCATTCTTACAATATTGCGATTCTATTTGGTAAAAAGTATGATCTGGTTGCAGTGATGAGCAAACGTAACATAACATTTCTCATTTGTTTCCAAACATCGCCGTTTACATTAAATATATAAATATTTCAAAATTACTATATTTAAATACCGTAATTATTTGTGAGTAAACGGCTTAATTGTATTCGTTAAATTGTCCTAACAAATGCCACACTTGATTTCCAAATTCTCTAGATAAATTCACGACTCACGAAGTGAGGAGTGAATTTATACAGAGAATTTTGAAATCAAGACTGGCATTTGTTAGGACTATTTAACGAATAAAATTAAGCTGTTTACTCACAAATCATTATTTAAATATAGTTATTTTAAAATATTTATACATTTAATGTAAACGGCGATGTTTGAAAACAAATGAGAAACGATTGGTACACTTCATTTGCATATTTTGATCCTCACTACAACCAGATCATATTATTTATTGCCAAAGGAGCGCAATATTGTAAGAATGCACTCTAGCGGAGAAAAAATGAAACGCATCAAACTCTACACTAATTCATTTCTGATGTCGTATGATGTAAATATAACAATTATATTTTTCTGAAATGTTATTACCTGGGATAAAAATGCATTTAAGGAAATGCAAACAGTGATTTTTTTTTTTGGTGGTATAATCAATTGCTACAAATGTTTTTATATTAACTCCCGCATGCGCTATGTGTTGACATACACGCATTATATATACAATCTGGCAGGCGTATTTCTTAGAGAGTCAATCATTGCAAAATAATGCTATGATATATTCATAATGTTAAAAAGGAGGTGCTTTCTTTATTATGATAAACTTTAGTTGGTAAATTCTAGGCCGAAACATGACTGTGATTGGTTGTAAATAAAAAATCATTGAAACGTGATTGGTCATTGACTCCCATTTGGGGCATGAGTTAAATAGTCCACCAAAACACATTTATAACTAACTGAGCATAGAAAAAAAAGATCCAAATGCATCAATATCCTTGCCCTGGTAATTATTTTTCTTAGGTTTTGAATTCAGCCACTTCAAATCGTAACTAATTTAGGAAAGCCAAAAGGAAAACGCCCAGTTGGTAGACCAAGGGTGAGGTGGGAGAATAACATTAACTATGATTTGAGGAAAGTTGATTATACAGGGAATGAATGGAAAACATTAGCTCAGGATAGGGATTTGTGGAGAGCTTATGTCCGCGCGGCCATGAACCTATGGGTTCGATAGTGCCAATGAGTGAGTAAGTAAGTAAGTAAGTAAGAAAATTCCCAATAGGGAAGCAGCCCATGCCCCTCCAGTGGGACGAACTAGAACACACAAATTTTGAGTTGCAAGTGGATGACCAAGTTTATGCATTTTAAAGCTAGATAAATGTGTAACGATGGGATAGAGTGTGGGTCGTTAAATTGGTTGTGGATTGATTTATTAACACAGTAACATCGATATAGCTGGACGATAATCGAGACCACTTGGCATTAAACCGCGCACAGTAATTAAGTTTATGAATAATAGAGAAACCAGTGGAGAGCGCGCATTAATACAAGGGGATTGTCAATTGTTATGGATATCGTTACTCATTCTGATGCTCCACTATAATCCATAATAGTTCATTTTTTATGCAATTCCCAGGGGTTTACATATTGAACAAGTGGAAAATAGTATTACATATTACGTAAAGTTTGAACGAGTGGCTGAATTCAAATACCTAGGAACAATAATTACAAATAGAAATGAGATGCACAAAAAAATTAAACATAGACTCAATTCTGGAAATGCGTGCTATTATGCATTAGAAAGACTCGTGTCGATCCAAATTCCTATAAAAACATTCAATTGAAAATACAGGGCTATTCAAAAAGAAGGAACAGATTTCAAACATTTGTTTCTTCCAAACTACAAAAAATATAAACACAATTGTAACGTTCCTGGAAACAGAAAAGATCAAATTTCACTATTTTATGCATTGAATATGAGCACCAAGTGTTACACGACAATTATCAAAACGGTGGCTCATTTCTTGCCACAAACGAATCAGCTGGTCTCTAGTTATCGAATTCAGAACTTCAACAATTCATTGTCGCAGATTTACGAGAGTTTCAGGTATAGGAGGGATAAAAACACGTTCTTTTACGTAACCCCACAGATAAAATCACACGGGGTTAGGTCTGGTGACCTGGGAGGCCACCGGTAATGAAGTTGATCTTCTGCTCCTCCTCTTCCAATCCAACAGCGCAAATGCGGCCATGATCGCAACTTCAAACTTTTCTCTTTCTAGGAATGTTGGAATTGTGTTTCTATGTTTTGTAGTTTGGAAGAAATAAATGTTTGAAATCTGTTCCTTCTTTTTCAATAGCCATATATATATATATATATATATATATATATATATATATATCATTATCATCCGGTATCATGGCAGCTGCCGCCGTCTTCCGGAAACCAAACGCCATTCCTCTCTCTCCATCCATTGATCTTCCTCCATTCCTCTGATATTCATAGCTGCTTGTACCCCTTCTATCCAAGTTTTCTTCGGTCTTCCTCTCTTCCTCCTTTCTATTGGGATCCATTCCATAACAATTTTTGGCAATCTTTCCTCTGGCATTCGTTTGACATGACCATGCCACTGCAATCTTTTCTTTTCTATGATGTCTATGATGTCCGGCTCCTCTTGTACACCCATAATTTCCCTTATTTCTTTATTTCGTAAAAAATATATATATATATATATATATATATATATATATATATATATATAAGCCCGTTATTCTCCTAGTTATATTATATGGTTGCGAAACATGGACGCTTACTTCAAAGGAAAAAGAAAAAATTACGAGTATTTGTGAATAAAGTTCTTAGGAAAATGTTCGGATTAAAGAGAGATGAACAGACAGGTGAATGGAGAAAACTACATAACAGCGAGCTACATGATCTTTATAGGAAACCAGATATAATAAGAACAGTTAAGTCTCTTTGGCTGTTGGGCAGGACATGTAGCACGAATGGGGAATGAAACAAGACAACTGCATGTTAAATGAATATAGAATATGTTTTCGAATACAAGAAGTAGGTTGGAAATTTAAGGACAATATCATACTCATATCCACCGCTGTGGTCTCGAGGTAGCGTACTGCCTTGTCACGTAGCGAGCCCGGGTCGGGGCAGTTTTTCTGGGTGAGGTTTACATCGGGGTTTTTCCTCACCTGTAAGACAAATGTCAGGAAAATTTTAAGGCCCAAACGGTCCCCGAAATCATATGGTCATCATCATCCTTCACCGGTGTGGAAAGCAACGGGAAGCTACCACACCTACAATTCCCTAGTAAAGCTGCAAGCATAGCATGAAAATGCTATGATTGCAGCGGACCTGCCCTCGGGCAGAATTACTATGGATGGATGGATCATACACATGTCTCAAACAAGCTGAATTCAATTCCGATTTGCTGTTGAACTCATTCCAATGAAACGATTGTTTGAATGCAATTTAATTGTACAAGTAAATAATATATTTTCTATCAATTGAACCAATAAACATAGGCCTACGTGAAACTAAGTTTTTGTTCGATTTTCAAAAATATTGTTTTTTTTAATTACCTGGATATGATTTTGAAAAGGTCATGACCCTATAATTGCCATCTCCCATAATTCAGACCATTCAATGATACAAACATTTGATTACATGCGCTTGTCAATCCGGATTCAGGACGCGTAAATAATATACTCGGCCCTGCCTCCATTGTTCTCTCACAGCTGATTTTGACAGCTCTACAGGTACTCTGAAATGTGAGCGCAGATTCAATTGAATTTGTGCTTTTTATTTGTTTTTCACAAAATATATACATTAAAAGTATGTCAATTGTTTTCAACTTTATTGAAAACTTACTTCACTAGTTGTCGCGTATGTCGCTTTCAAATGTTCAAAAAAATACAGCAAAACAAATATACAGCATTGAAGAAGAAGAAGAAGAAAATTGTAACGTATTGATGTAGCCTATATTGAAATAAGTGTTCGCGGTTAGATATGATAAAGTGATTCATCTGCAAGAGAGGTGAGTGGTCTGATTACGCGTGTGCAGTGACGATGCGGATGGTGATAGATGACGCGAGTACGGTCGAGAGAGAGAGAGAGAGAGAGAGAGAGGAGAGAGAGAGAACGAAGAGAAAGAACGGAGAGAGAGAGAGCGGGAGAGAGGAGAAAGAGAGAAAGAGAGAGAGAGGGAGAGGAGGGAGAGGGAGAGCGAAGAGGGAGAGCGGGAGGGCGAGGGAGAGAGGGCGGGCGAGGGAGAGAGGGAGGGGAGAGGGGAGAGAGGGAGAGAGGAAGAGGGAGCGGGGAGAGAGAGAAGAGAGGGAGAGGGAGAGAGAGGGAGAGGGAGAGAGAGGCGAGGGAGGGAGAGGGCGAGAAGGGAGCTTTTTCTCTTTCTCTCTTTCTCCTCTTTTTCGATTTCTCTCCTCTTTCTCTCTCTCTCTCTCTCTCTCTCTCTCTCTCTCTCTCTCTATATATATATATATATAATATATATATATATATATATATTTCGTTGGCTTTATATAGGGTACGTCCAACGCTGTGGTCTCGAGGTAGCGTGCTGCTTGTCACGCAGCGGGCCCGGGTTCGATCCCCGGTCGGGGCAGTTTTTCTGGTGAGGTTTTTATCGGGGTTTTTCCTCACCTGTAAGACAAATGTCAGGAAAACTTTAAGGCCCAAACGGTCTCCGAAATCATATGGGCCATCATCATCATCATCCTTCACCGGTGTGGAAAGCAACGGGAAGCTACCACACTACACAATTCCCTAGTAAAGCTACAAGCATAGCATGAAAATGCTGTGATTGCAGTGAAGGACCTGCCTTTGGGCAGAATTACTATGGATGGAATATTATTATTATTATTATTATTATTATTATTATTATTATTATTATTATTATTATTATTATTGTTATTGTTATTATTATTATCTTTGTTGTTATTATTATTACTATTATTATTATTGTTATTATTATTATATATTATTGTTATTATTATTATTACTATTATTATTATTATTACTATTATTATTATTATTATTATTATTATTGTTGTTGTTGTTGTTGTTGTTGTTGTTGTTGTTGTTGTTGTTGTTAGTAACGTTATTAAATTACAAATCAAATTAAATGAATGCTATATAAACTGGTAAATATCTTGTTCGGTCTAATTACATGTGATGGAAGAAATATGGCAATGTAAATGAGGGATCGGAAATCATATTCTTGTTTGATATATAAACCGAAGGTGAGAGGTTGAATTCTGATTTAAAATCTTGTTACTTGATCCGAAATACACTTTATTATCGAATAATGAATTACACCATGAATAATTTTTAACAAAACACTGAATTCATTTACATTGTGAAGATCACTTCATTAAAATATTGATTTCTCAACTATCCACTGTAGATACTTGTTTACCCGGGTGTATATGCCTGGAGTGTTCGGTTCAGCACAACGAATACCCCACGATACGACACCTATCACAGACCAGCGTCCACTGGCTGCCTGCAGCATTAGAGGCCCTCCGGAATCTCCCTGAAACATCAAATACAATTACGTAAAGCTAGAGTACTAATACCGTCCGTTCATGTACATTTCTTACAAGGGAACAGTCAACCATTGCATGAAAAAATCTACCTTGAAATGTGTCCCATAGAAGCTTTGTGAAGTACCAAGTCCGTGTCAAAAAATTACACTGGTCAACATGATTTTTGTCTCATGAGTACCAATAGCTGTACTTAATGCAGTTTTTTTAATATGTATTCGGAATTTCTCCATCACCCACAGTTTTTTTATTTCAATTTCAATTAATGGATTTAAATAATTATCTTTTTAATAATAAACGTTTTTTCGTCCATTTGTCCATTGTAAAATAAAACCAAATGAGCTAACTCAAATGATTTTCAGCTATGGAAAAGAGATATCAAGGCAAATGGAATCCAAATATGCTGGCCGATTATTGTTGGACCATCAAGAGGGATGCTCCACAGGCGAAATATAGAAGAAAATCGTCATTTCTTACTTTCTAGGTGAGTCCGAATGTTCGAATATTGTGTAGTTACGAATGTAGAAAATATTAAAGTGTTTGAAATTATAAATGACTGTCCTTCGGAAACCTTGCGTGATGGAGAAAACCGATTTCATATTTGAATTCAGGAGAAAAAATACTATCAGAATCACATATTTTTCGTTCTGAGACAAAAAAAAAAGTTTATTTTTTTGTTGCTCAGTGTTAACAGTCGCTTTTAATTGCAAGGTACGGGAATCGAAGCCAGAATGCAGCAATAAGAACCCACCTTGTCAAGCAAATGAACGTGCCTGCTTGTATAGTGTGAGGCGGGGCAAGTGTTACACAATCCACCAAGTCTAGAGTTGTATTGCTTCTCTATAGTTCAAATGAGGAATTTTGCGTTGGATTTTAGTATAATGTAGTTAAAAGCTCTCTATAATGAAATTATACAAGACAATGGGAGTGCCTATTATTACTTATGGATCCGAAACATGGACAGTGACAACACAACAAGCGGCCAGAATACAAGCTGCTGAAATGAGATTCCTCAGATTTAACATTGATAAATATTTGGTGAAACACGACTGTGATTAGCTGTAAAACAGAAATCATTGAAACGTGATTGGTCATTGACTCCCATTTGCGGCATGAGTTAAATAGTCAACAACAATATCCTAATCGCAGTATCCCGCATCAGGTCATTTAGTAGTTTACCTGGACAGGGACGCCGTCGCACAGTAAAAACGCTGCGATTTGAGGAAGCTGTCCTGCAGCACGTGGAGCGAGATCCTTCAATCAGCACTCGTGCAATTGCGCGTAACATGGGGACAAATCAGACGAATGTAAGAAACGTCATTCATGAGCAATTCTTACATCCATTTCACTTACAGCGTGTCCACAACCAGTTGATTATGCACCCAGAGCACAGTTTTCGAAGTGGTAACAGGAACAGTGTCAAATGCATCCTACATTTCCATCCTCTGCGTTGTTTACAGATGGAGTCTTCAACATGCAGAATGCGCATGTTTTGAGTGAGGATAACCCACATGCCACAGTTACTCACGCACATCAAGTGAGGTTCTTCGTTAATGTGTGGACCGGTGTTGTTGGGGACTGTTTAATTGGGACATATCTCCTACCTAGGCCATTAAATGGCAGGCACTATTACAATTTTCTCGCCAGAGCATTACCAGAATTGCTGGAAGATGTCCCGCTCCCTACAAGACAACGCATGTGGTTCCAACATGACGGGGCGCCGGCACATTTCAGTCATCGTGTGCGTTGATTCTTGAACCAACGGTTTCCAGAAAAGTGGATTGGCAGAGGTGGTCCTGTACCATGGCCTGCTCGATCCCCAGATATGACTCCTCTGGATGTTTTGTGTGGGGAGAGATGCGCAACCTTGATTACACAACTCATGTTGCATCAGAAAAGGATCTGGTTGCCCGGATAGTAGCAGCAGCAGGAGCAATTAACGATACTCCTGGAGTTTTTGCCCGTGTTAGACAGAACATGATCCGCCGGTGTAACCTTTGTTTACAAGTCAATGGAGGCATTTTTGAACCTCTACTGTAATTTAAGTAATTGCGTTGTGTTAATGTGTTGTCTCTTGGTAATAAAAAATGCAAAAGTGTTTGTTGGTTTAATTAATTTGCGCCAGAGAAATCTTCCACCGGTTGAAATAATCCTCATAGGAAAAAATGGCATTAGGGAAAAATATTTGTTTTGATGCCCTCTACAACCTCCCAGAATGTATCGGTTTAAATAAAGTTTACCCTGTATAATTGGAATGGTTAGTAGCACTAGGGCTTTTAAAATGTTGACAGGGAAAAACATTTGGAGAAAATTAGGGGAATCTATGCCACCAGTGCCACCTATATAAATGCAAATAAAAACGAAAAAAGACAATTTATTGTTGCAATATGTAAATAATTACCTGAGTATTTTTTTTTTTTTGGTCTAATGCCACCAGGTTGTCTTTTATGACATTTCTGGTTTTCTCCCTGACATTGGCAGAATTGTAATCCATTTCTTAGGTTGAGGCACCTGGAAGGCAGAGTTACGTTACCCCGATGATATGATGGGTGATAAATGATAATGAAGCGCCAGGAGAGTTCTTAACCTAAACTTAACCTAAATTCCAGACCATGGGCAACCACAGTAATAATTCCCTTTAATGAAAAATTCCTATGTTTTGACCGGGAATCGAACCAAAGACCTATGAACTATAGTCAGAAACGCTTACCACTAGCCCATGAGGCTGGTCTGAGAGAAATATATATGTTGATAAAAAAATCTGATAAATATCTTAAAAATAAAGTGAGAATTTGAGTTCAGAGTGACCTAAAATAGCCATATTTGCAATGTAAAATGTGTATTAGTCATTGCTCAGACAGTATAGCCAACTTATGACAAAAATCCGCTAACAAATAAGTGAACGCTAAAACAATCTCGTATAGCCTACACTAACACGCCCATTCTCTCACCCTAATTTGCCCAAATTACCTTTTTTTCTCACTACAACTTGCCCACTAATATAGGTGGATTCCTGGAATAGAATGTCTGTATGTATGTGAGTAATCATGTTAGCAATTGACTCTAGCAGGAACATGTGTTATCACATTGGCAAACTTGACGCTAGTAGCCACTAATTGTTCGATCGAATATTCACAGGTGGCACGGTAGCATAGAATAACCAATGAATTTGTATTTTTTTCCATATATTTGAGACAGAATTCTAAAATAACTGAAGCACAAAAAATCTGACTGAAGAATACATTTTTGCAGAGTGATAGTTTACTTTATGTCACAGTTATTATAATTTTAAGTCCAATAGTTAATTTAAAACATTATCTTCGGTACAAGCCCATGATTTAATATTATATTTATTTTAACATATTAAAACATGTAATCATTATTTTAGAATAAATAGAACATTAACTATGATTTGAGGAAGTAGATTATACAGGAAATAATTGGAAAACATTAGCTCATGATAGGGATGTATGGAGAGCTTATATCAGCGCGGCCATGAACCTATGGGTTCGATAGAGCCAGTGAATTACTTAGTTTAGTTAAATAGAACATGGCATAATGGATTCACACAATATGTTATGTGGTTGGATCGTATAAATCGAGCTAAAATGACGATTCGTTAATAAGAATATCTCTCTTGCTAGTTGAGTAGTCTATAAGCATTCATGTGCTGAAGGCACGGCATACTTAATCCCTAAACCTAGCAGTTGAAAGAGAATCGTAAGAACGCGCATAAATTTCTATTAATCCTTATAAGAATATCTTTTTGCTTCTAAGTTCTTTGAAAATGGTGGATTATACGCATTACATTTCAAGCCTTGTGTCTTTATTTGTTTGTTTGCGTGTGTTTAATGCGTTGTTCAGTGAATGATTTATGTAATTATTGATCTGGAACGAAGTTGCAAGCTGTAGACGCAGCCAGCAGTTCCCGGGAGGTAAGTTGTTTATTATATTTCTAATTTAAAATTAGGAGATTGTAGACGCAGGTAAGAGCGATTACAAATCAGCAAAAAATTGAATAATTATTTTTGTTGAATGTGCTTAACGCATAATATATAGGCCTAGATATAGTTTTTAGTCCGAAGAAAGTACAATAAACGACGAATAAATAAATTGGAGATAGAAATAATTATGAAATGTTTCAGTGAAGGGATTCTCAAACTGTGGAACGCAGATCACCCAGGACTGGTCAACAATAAGCGTTATCAGGAAATCCCCGCAGATTGTGTATTCTTTAAATAAATAATATATCAGTAATGCAGTTTTCTTGTCAACTACACAATATGTAATAGAATTGTGGCGGGATTTTTTCTTCCATATAAAATACAGATTATAGAGTGACTAATAATTAATTATTAATTAATTGAATAAAACTAATTTTATTTTTATTTAATTAATAAATATGAATTTTCATCAAGTAAACACCAACTCAATTGATTATTTAATAATTAATTACTTATAGAGGAGAGAATATCCATTTTATTGCATTTATCTATATAAAAAAGGATATAAATGATTCCCAAAATGTGTAGGCTATAAAAGCCGCCGCTTAAGACAATTGTTTCAGTGGAAAATTAAACTTAAGGAAAGTTGAAAAAATAACCCAGCCTTGAATTTGCTTAAATTATTAATGTAAACATTTCTAAATTAACGATGTTATGCATCAACCGGCTAAAATGCAATTTAAAATAATAGATTTTGATGTCATCTGTTGCAATGGCTCATGAAGTAAGTGTACCAAATCTTTAAACATCCATCCATAGTAATTCTGCCCGAGGGCAGGTCTTTCACTGCAATCATAGCATTTTCATGTTATGCTTTGCAGCTTTACCAGGGAATTATAGGTGTGGTAGCTTCCCGTTGCTTTCCACACCGGCGAAGAATGATGATGATAATGATGGCCATATGATTTCGGGGACCGTTTAGGCCTTAAATGTTTCCTAACATTTGTCTTACAGGTGAGGAAAAACCCCGATAAAAACCTCACCCAGAAAAACTGTCCCGACCGGGGATCGAACCCGGGCCCGCTGCGTGACAAGGCAGCACTCTACCTCGAAAACCACAGCGGTGAACATCTTCTTTAAACATAGCCTTATTATTAAAGAAAAATGTAAACGCCATCAGTCCTATCCGAGATTATACTTTGTAATAAACGGCTATGAAACCAGATCTTCATAAATGCTAATCTAAATTTTGCATCATGCAGCTAAGCGCCAAATGTTCCCGCTCTTAGAGTGTTGGTGCATAAATTTCAAATAAGGGAAACAACTTGCAATATCCAGTATTGTTAGTTTGGCGCTACAATAAATAGTGAAGATTGACTTAAACTTTTAACGTATTTTTATCGAAACTTACATAATGACGCATAGCCGGTTGATGCATAACGCCGTCCAAATATCCATGTGGACGATTTTTTATTCAACGACCTTTAGCATTTCAAATAATTAGCGTCGCAATTCAAACATGGGCGTGAAAGGGCCTCTTATTTCAGGTTTGACAGAGCACGACTCTACGACATGGTATCCACTCTTCACTTCTCTTCGGAAGGAAGCCATAGTCAGGATTTTTAATGTCCTAAAAGATCTCGGCCGGGTTTGAACCCGCGAACCTCAGAACCAGATGTGTACCTTGTAACCGGTATGGGCAATATTTAAAACGATACGATTTGTGCCTGTTGTGGCAGTCGTCCTCAACAAATGATATTTGTTAGAAATATTCAGCTAGGCCTTTCGGAACCGGTTCCATTTGCAAAGCAGTTCTGTTGGGTACAGTTTGGGTTTAACGAGCATGTTGAAGGCTATAATGGGTTGATCTGGTAGGGTGTGTTCTCGTTCAGCAGGTTATCGTTTCTGACTTCCTTCATTATTTCTATTTACTCTAAGATGTTTATCTTAAAGCTATTATTTTCTCTGTCCACCGCTGCTGTGGTCTCGAGGTAGCGTGCTGCCTTGTCACGCAGCGGGCCCGGGTTCGATTTCCGGTCGGGACAGGCTTCTGGGTGAGGTTTTATCGGGGTTTTTCCTCACCTGTAAGATAAATGTCAGGAACCTTAGGGTCCGGGGGCACGCCGTAGCGTAGTGGCTAAGGCACTGCGCTACAAGCCGGAAGGTCGAGGGTTCAAGTCCCGTTGGGGTTAGGATTTTTAAACTGACCCAAACCTTCCAGCGGCACTATGGCCCTGGGGTCGACTCAGCCTCTAACGAAAATGAATACCAGACGCTTGTTCTGGGGTAAAGGCGGCCGTCACGCAGGGCTGACAACCCGGCTGACATAAAGTGCCGATTGTCTAGAAAAAGTGGGAGCCTTAACCTCCTACTACCCCAAGGGCCTCCTGATGCCTGTTGTGGGATCAAAAAAAAAAAACCTTAGGGTCCAGCGGTCCTCGAAAATCATCCGGCCATCATCATCATCCTTCACCGGTGTGGGAAACTACCACACCTATAATTCCCTAGTAAAATTGCAAAGATAGCATGAAAGTGCTGTGATTGCAGTGAAAGACCTGTCCTCGGACAGAATTACTATAGAATAGAATAATTTTCTCTATGCATTATTGAGAGGGTGTTTTCTATTGTGTCGAATTGATGGCCTGTGTTTGTAACATGTTTAGCTAAATTTGATTTGCCTCCATTTTTTTATGAAATCGGTGAAATTCTCTTATAGCTTATGTTAAAATTCCTGGTTGTACATACTATATAAAATTCCTCACAACTACTGCATTTAAGTTTCTATACTGCTTTGTTACTGTATTTGCTGTTGTTTTCTATTTTATTTTATATAATGTTTAGTTTTTTTTTTATTATTGCGCATGAGCCCATGTAGGACGACGCAAAGTACTTAGAGGCGTTTCCTTTGAGCCCAAATTCCTTTCATTCTTTTGCTATGAGCTTGTTTTCTATCATGTGTCCAAGTTCCAGCTTTTTCTTCGGTTTGTCCTCTTGGTCAACTTGCCACTTATTCACCTTAATTCTAAATATATCTCTGTTTGGGATATCTTCTTTAGTAATTCCTGCCAATTTTAAGCCCTTTTTGACTTCATCAATCCACTTCATAGTATCCACTGGAGCTTTACTTCAGTTTTCGTAGAATTCCATTATCTGTTTTGTAAGCCTATTTGAGTTCATTCGTTTAATATGGCCATAAAATTTTATCCTTCGTTTTCTAATATCACTATGAATGTCTGTATATATTTTTATTTCCTTTTTACTTCTGAGTCTAAATGCTTCACCTAAGACTTGTGGACCTAAAACTTTTCTTATAATTTTGCATTATTTTTTCACTGTGTTTTCGATATATTTTTTCTGTTCAAAATTAATGTTTCTGCTCCATAGATGCACTCTGTTTAGTTTATTATTAGTTTCGTATGTTATTCTTACGTTTGATGGACAATATCAGGATTGCGAAATGCTTAAAGATATCTCGCTCGGTTTTCTTAATACTGTAAGACTAGAACGAATGTTATCTTCTGTGTTGTGTTTGAAGGAAAAGTGGATCTAGAGACGCATCAAAATCATAACGTAGCAATCGCAAAGAAAATAAAGATAACATTGTAACTGCGCATGTGCTCTGCTTACTAGGACAGGTGTTCTTTGCTCCGGATCTAATGCGCTTCGCCCGTTAAATCACTATTTATGTAACAAAAGAATCCTATTGGAGACTCACTTCAAAATGTAGCAAAAAATATACTTTGTAAACAGCTTGGTATAGTCAGTAAATTCAAGGACAGTTTCTACTATATAAACTCCATCCATCCATAGTAATTCTGCCGAAGGCAGGTCCTTCACTGCAATCATAGCATTTTCATGCTATGCTTCCAGCTTTACTAGGGAATTGCAGGTGTGGTAGCTTCCCGTTGCTTTCCACGCCGGCGAAGGATGATGATGATGAGGATGATGATGAAGGCCATATGATTTCGGGGACCGTTAGGGCCTTAAAGTTTTCCTGACATTTGTCTTACAGGTGAGGAAAAACCCCGATAAAAACCTCGCCCAGAAAAACTGCCCCGACCGGGGATCGAACCCGGGCCCGCTGCGTAACAAGGCAGCACGCTACCTCGAGACCACAGCGGTGGACATTTTAAACTAAATAGTTTATTTTCTAGAATGCATTTTAATAGTAGAATAATTTGACATCTAAAACAAAAATATTAGCTCTGAAAGGAAAATGTGCAATAAGAACAAAAATAATGATAAACAATGTAATTATAGACCAAGTTCAGAATTTTAATTATTTGGGTTGTCATTTAGGCAATGGCAGAAATTTAGAGAAACACACTAAAATACAACGATTCAATTATCTATGTGGCACAATTAAACGCACTCTTTTGAATAAGACTAGAAAAGAAACTATTTTGAAGTTTTACAAAGTATTGGCAGTTCCATCTCTTATATATGGATGTGAAATCTGGACATTAACAAAGGCAGATAGTAAACAAATAGAGGCTGCTGAAATGAAGATGTTGAGAGCAATAGCAGGATACCAAAGGACCGATAAAAAGAAAAACGAAGATATAAGAACAGAATAAGGACGATATACGCTCCATGTTAAACCAGTATCACTCTGAGCGTAAAGCGTCGACGCTATACGTCTGGCGTTAAACGCTGATAATAAACATGTTTTAAACATCCGACTGTCTTTTATCTTTGTTTCGCACACAAACAGTTGAATAGTATAATGAGAAGTTAGACTTTATCTTGGCTGCAACCTTTCGTACGACACATGTAAAGACATAGACATAAAATTGATCAAATTCCAAAAACTTACAGGAACAATAAAAAAACGCTCTTCTCCGAAAAGTATTTCCACATACAATTCTAAAAGTTTATAAAACAATAGGTCTTCCAACTTTACTTTATGGCTCTGAAACCTGGACTCTTACTACAGGTAAATTAAATAGGATAGTAGCTGCAGAAATGAAGTTATTAAGACCTTTAGCGGGTTATACGCTTTATGGCCACATGCGTAATGAAGATATCCTCAAAGCTCTCTAACACACCAGCAATAACTGAAACCATCCTAATATACCAAAATAATTGGCATGAACACCTCCTTAGAATGCCAAACAATAGACCACCTCTGCAGCTATTCAACTACAGTCCCACAGGACGAAGAGACCCAGGAAGACCTACGAAGCAATGGAGGGATCAATTTCTATCCTGGAGCGGAACAGGCCAATGGCCTAATCCATAACTGTAATTGATAAAAGGTAAGACTTCTGACTGTCTTTTATCTTGGTTTCACAAACAAACAATTGAATACTATAATGAGAAGTAAGACTTCTGACTGTATTTTATCTTGGTTTCACAAACAAACAATTGAATAGTATAATGAGAAGTAAGACTTCTGACTGTCTTTTATCTTGGTTTCACAAACAAACAGTTGAGTAGTATAATGAGAAGTAAGACTTCTGACTGTATTTTATCTTGGTTTCACACATAAACAGTTGAATAGTATAATGAGAAGTAAGACTTCTGACTGTCTTTTATCTTGGTTTCACATACAAACAGTTGAATAGGATAATGAGAAGTTAGACTTCTGTCTTTTATTTTAGTTTCACACATAAACAGTTGAATAGTATAATGAGAAGTAAGACTTCTGACTGTCTTTTATCTTGGTTTCACAAACAAACAGTTGAATAGTATAATGAGAAGTAAAACATCTGACTGTCTTTTATCTTGGTTTCACACACAAACAGTTGAATAGTATAATGAGAAGTTAGACTTCTGACTGTCTTTTATCTTGGTTTCACATACAAACAGTTGAATAGTATAATGAGAAGTAAGACTTCTGACTGTCTTTTATCTTGGTTTCACACATAAACAGTTGAATAGTATAATGAGAAGTAAGACTTCTGACTGTCTTTTATCTTGGTTTCACATACAAACAGTTGAATAGTATAATGAGAAGTAAGACTTCTGACTGTCTTTTATCTTGGTTTCACATACAAACAGTTGAATAGTATAATGAGAAGTAAGACTTCTGACTGTCTTTTATCTTGGTTTCACATACAAACAGTTGAATAGGATAATGAGAAGTTAGACTTATGTCTTTTATTTTAGTTTCACACATAAACAGTTGAATAGTATAATGAGAAGTAAGACTTCTGACTGTCTTTTATCTTGGTTTCACATACAAACAGTTGAATAGTATAATGAGAAGTAAGACTTCTGACTGTCTTTTATCTTGGTTTCACATACAAACAGTTGAATAGGATAATGAGAAGTTAGACTTATGTCTTTTATTTTAGTTTCACACATAAACAGTTGAATAGTATAATGAGAAGTAAGACTTCTGACTGTCTTTTATCTTGGTTTCACATACAAACAGTTGAATAGTATAATGAGAAGTAAGACTTCTGACTGTCTTTTATCTTGGTTTCACATACAAACAGTTGAATAGGATAATGAGAAGTTAGACTTACGTCTTTTATTTTAGTTTCACACATAAAGAGTTGAATAGTATAATGAGAAGTAAGACTTCTGACTGTCTTTTATCTTGGTTTCACACATAAACAGTTGAATAGTATAATGAGAAGTAAGACTTCTGACTGTCTTTTATCTTGGTTTCACATACAAACAGTTGAATAGGATAATGAGAAGTTAGACTTATGTCTTTTATTTTAGTTTCACACATAAACAGTTGAATAGTATAATGAGAAGTAAGACTTCTGACTGTCTTTTATCTTGGTTTCACATACAAACAGTTGAATAGTATAATGAGAAGTAAGACTTCTGACTGTCTTTTATCTTGGTTTCACATACAAACAGTTGAATAGTATAATGAGAAGTAAGACTTCTGACTGTCTTTTATCTTGGTTTCACATACAAACAGTTGAATAGTATAATGAGAAGTTAGACTTCTGACTGTCTTTTATCTTGGTTTCACATACAAACAGTTGAATAGTATAATGAGAAGTTAGACTTCTGTCTTTTATTTTAGTTTCACACAGAAACAGTTGAATATTATAATGAGAAGTAAGATTGTCTTTTATTTTGATTTTACACACAAACAGTTGAATAATTATATAATGCTATCCGTATTGTAATCTTATATCTTATTACATAACAATCCTGACCGTAATTATGTGTGTTATGACAGTATTACTAACTTGACAAGAATCTTTCCCGCCTTCATATGCGCCTGCGCACATCATTGTCTCTAGAATTGGCTGTGGATATCTTTTTGCACATCTCGTTTGGTTCCACACAGGAACAGAAACTTCCATCAGAACATCACTGGCCGGTCCACCATATGATACAGTTCCCCAACCTGCAAAAAAAAAATGTTCAAATTAAAGTTTTCAAATTACAAAGACAGGGAAATTGACAGTGCCTTAATGGACTGGTAATGCTTTATTTAATTGATGGTTTATTTATTTTACTTTTTTTCAGTTCACCAGGTTAAAATATAGACCTACTTTTAATAACAATTATGAATGATTTACAACTTGATTAACCCATTCGCCTCAGAAGTGAGTGAAAGAGAAGGCTACATGGTCTTAACTCCATCAGCCTAAATAAATAAATAAATAAATAAAATAAATAAAAAATATAAAAAATGGATCTTGAATAATGTAAGGTTAATTATTACTTCTTCATATTTAAGTAGGTCTAATGACGCTGATTGACTTTTATTATTTACTAGTAATATTTGTTTCACCGCTCTGTGCTACAGTGCTCATGTTGAGTTGATGGACTGCTGCACCATAGCCGCCGGGTCTCCGGCTCTGAAGTTTAGGATATACGAGGGGTAAAGCGACAAACTCGCCCTGCCAATAAGGAAACGGTTGGGTGGGAGTAGATGTCTGTCACAACCAATCACTGCTCTTGGCGCAGCTATAGCGCGCTAGTAAGATTTGAAATTGCTGAGATGTTGACAGCTGTATGTCTGCTAACCGCATACATAAAGCGATCACTCCCACTGAATATCCATGTCGGCAACACTGTCGTGAAAACGTCAAGGCCGGAGAATCAGTGACTGGGGTATAGTGTATTGTCCACAGACGAAGTGAATGAAAGCAGTAGGTATTGCATACGTCATTAATGTTCCTTTATTCTCATGATGTGGCCTCGAGGTAGCGTGCTGCCTTGTCACGCAGCGGGCCCGGGTTCGATCCCCGGTCGGCGCAGTTTTTCTGGGTGAGGTTTTTATCGGGGTTTTTCCTCACCTGTAAGACAAATGTCAGGAAAACTTTAAGGCCCAAAAGGTCCCCAAAATCATATGGCTATCATCATCATCATCATTCTTATCATTATCATCATCATCATCCTTCACCGGTGTGGAAAGCAACGGGAAGTTACCACACCTACAATTCCCTAGTAAAGCTGCAAGCATAGCATGAAAATGCTATGATTGCAGTGAAGGACCTGCCTTCGGGCAGAATTACTATGGATGGATTCTCATGCAGTATGACATCGCTTGCAATTCCCCGTGCCCCCCCCTTCGTCCCGTGCTTTCATTCTCTTCGTCTGCGAACTTCCAAGAAGGTTCAAAATTGTGAGTAGTGGTAGGCGCGAAAGAGAAGAGAGATATGGGAATGCAGGGAGGGAAATGATTCACGGAGGCAGAAAAGGAATTAGTGTTCAGTTCGCATATGTTACGGGGGACAGACCGTTGGCCAGACAATAGCATAGGAGAGGCTATGACTAGACACAAAAGGCGTAAAGATAATAAATAATAATATTGTATATACCTGCTACTATAGCATCCCTATTCTCATAAGTTGGTCCAGGAGGAGGCAAACAAATTGGCCATATATAGGAGTTGAAGGCCGTTTTCTTTTGAAGTTTCAATATGGCGATATCATTCTCGTATGTACTTGTTGAAAATTCTTCGTGCATTATGATCTCAGCTATCTTGAAGTCCTGGGATCGTGTTTCAGAATTCATACCTAAGTCATATTCTCCCAGTCGAACCATGAAATCTCCTGCTTCCTTGCTGAAAAATAAAAAAGGAATATTCCATGAAGGGAGTAGAAGTACCTTTTAGGGTAAAAAATGGCATTCTTCAATTTAATTTTGTCTTATGTAAAGTGGACCTTCTCTTTGTTTCTGTGAAAAATAGAATGAATTATCTTAGAACGCGACACATTGTTATTCGAGTTTGCCCTTTAAATGCCCTCTGCCCATATAACCTGTTGTATATTTATGGCTCGTTTCTTTAACCTGTTTTTCAATACCATTTCCTTCATAATTCCAAAACTGTTTAACATAATGCAATGAAATTTTGCATAATACTATATTACGATGCAAAGTTGGGAAGTGATTTTTACAGAATCGAGGAAAATGTTTAAAAATCGAGCGATAGCGAGGTTTTTAATTCCCGAGAATCTGTAAAACACTTCACAAACGTGCGTTGTATCACACATTATTTTTGCGCGATGGTGTTTTCAAAATAATAAATAATAGTAAAATAAGAACATATTTCTTGCAAATTTTTGCGTTCATTATAAACAATTGACTAACGTTAACAGTGTAGGCAATTTATTAGTTGAAACTACAGGAGGCCGTGATACCAGTTAGTGATAAAATGGCAGCAAATACGTATTTATTGTTTTATATTATTTAAAATAAAGTTCAATTCATTTAAAATGCAGTGATTTGTTTCTTATAATGTATATCAATACTACCTTTTGGATATTTTTGTATATATATTGTACATAGTATATAGACGGCAGTGGTTTTACTTCCCAAACGTGGGTTTGTAATATGTAATATTACAGTATAGTTATTTTATTACAGTAGTTATTTTGTTACAGTATAGTTATTTAGGTTGGCAACCTCGAAATGTTGGAAGTTGAAATTTCAATCATGGTCGCCATTGCTGTAAGTACGATAAAAAGCACTATCGCGCAAACCCGTGTATTGCATATAGGGAAACAAAATGTAGGCTACTAGAATCTCTCCTGTAACATGAATTCTTCATCAAAAAAATTGTCCCAAAAAGTTAAGGAACTCTGGTACTCGATATATCATTATTGTAGACAAACAAGGGAACTGTCAGCCCGTGCGACCCATATTTGTAAATGTTCTCTTCTTCTTCTTCGTTCCATGTATTAGGCCAAGGTCTGTTACGATCCTATAGAAAATTTTCCCTCCGGCGTTTCATAGGACGGCCCAGAGATCTTCGTCCTCTTCGTATATAATTATAAACAGCTTTGGTGATCCGATTTGAACTCATTCTTTCAAGATGGTGTTTCCAATTTAGTTGGTACTGTTTAATATATTCCAAAATTGGCGTAGTCTTCAATTCTTTTAAGATATCGGTGTTCCTTTTCCGATCACATCTCGTGTAACCCGCTGTTCTGCGCATGAATCTCATTTCACAAGCCGTTATTCTGCTTTCATGTTGTCTTTTTAGTGTCCATGCTTTACTACCATAGGTCAACACTGGTCTAGCCAAAGTGTTATATAAACGTAATCTGGTGTTTTTACCGCTTTATATTAGCTTGACCTGTATATCTATCTATCTATCTATGTAACGCAATCTTTCAACGCGATTTTCACCCACTTAAAATCATTGGATCGACTTGAAACTTGTAGAGAACCCGTGACAATACAATAGTTTCATATTTATTTGTACAAGGGATGGTTTCATAACTTGATTAATAATTCCTAAACTTTTATTATAACTAGTAATTTTTTCAGGGATATCCTTTTCATCCCAGATAGAGAGATAATATCAAAGATATTTAAATTGATTAGATCTCTCTAAAATGTTATTCTGGAGACAGATTTTACTTTGTATGGGGTCGTTCCAATAAAACTCCTGGCGTGGAGGGGCCTACAAGGCACTTAGCCTATCAGCCGGCTGCTGGCCTCATATCCACATGTGTTAATCACATAGGTAGATGATTATCCAGCCAGTATTGGGGTGACATGTGGTCAGCATATCGAGTCCCCAAGATTTTATATCTGATTTTCTCAACCTGGAGCCGCTACTTATTGTAGCTACCCAAATGCCTCGCGATGCTGGGTGGGCACCGGTCCCATACTGGCCGAAATACCATGAGAAAATTTCTTACCCCACGGAGACTCGAACCAGCGCAAGTGCCGTAGCCCTGTGCCAAGGCTTCCTGCCTTAACCACTCGGCTACGGGGTGGGACGGTCCTTCCCATGAAATGCCATAATTTTAGTTTTGTTAATTGATATTTCCATATTAAATTTGGCACCTATTTTTTGTAAATTATAAACTGATCGTTGCAAATAATTTTCTGAAAGTGCCAGAAGAGCTAAATTGTCTGCAAAAAAATAAATAAATTTGTAAATAATATTGTAAATATCTTACTTTTTGTCTAATAAAGTCCTACTACTACTACTACATTCAAAAAATCTATCGAAACCAAATAATTCTATTGAAGTCAATTTAAATTGCCATATATTTTAAGTTATGTAGTTTAATGGAATTGAGATTCCCGTGGATTCTGGAATCTATTCCCCATCGCTATCAATTTGAATGCTGTAAAACGTTGACTTTACGCGACCCTTGGCTCAGAAGTGACATGCGGATACCAAATTAAATAAACATAAAGTCAGAGATCGCATCAAATGTCATAGATCACAGGGTTTAGTAAGTTCGAAGCGAGAGTTCGAGTAAGCGTAAAACGCAATCTTTCCGCTAGAGCGCACTATTTACCCACGAAACAAGAGACGAGCGTTAATTGACTGCGGAACCTCATGATGACGTCACAGAACGATAGACTATATAATTTCACTTCTCTATACCATGGTGTAAATAAATCGGCCGCGGTGGACTAGTGGTTATGCTCCTTGCCTCTGGTCCCGAGGGTCGCGGGTTCAAACCCGGCCGGGGTCGATGGATTTTTTTAGGATGGAAAAATCCTAGGAGCGAATCTTGGAAAATCAAAACAAATAGTGGATTAAATAATACATAAAAAGTAAAGTGATCCCACAACAGGCCCGGAGGCCCTTGGGGTAGTAGGAGGTTAAGGCTCTCACTTTTTCTAGACAATCGGCACTTTATGTCAGCCGAGTTGTCAGCCCTGCGTGACGGCCGCCTTTACCCCCAGAACAAGCGTCTGGTACTCATTTTCGTTAGAGGCTGAGTCGACCCCAGGGCCAGAGGGTTTGGGTCAGTTTAAAAATCCTGACCCCAACGGGACTTGAACCCTCGACCCTCCGGCTTGTAGCTCAGTGCCTTAACCACTACGCTACGGCGTGCATAATTAAAAATCATTTTTTTTTTCAAATGCCCCAGGTTTGTCTTTCGACATTCCTGGTTTCTCTCCTGGCATGGCGTACTTGTAACCCACTTCTGAGGTTGGGGCGCCTGGAAGGCGGGGTTACGTTGCCCCGATGATATGATGGGTCATGATAGTGGTGCGCCAGGAGAGTCCCTAAACCTAAGCTTAACCTAAGATGAATATGAATGATGATGATTGCGATGGCCATATGATTTCGAGGACCGTTTGGGCGTTAAAGTTTTCCTGACATTTGTCTTACAGGTGAGGAAAAACCCCGATAAAAACCTCACCCAGAAAAACTGTCCCGACCGGGGATCGAACCCGGGCCCGCTGCGTGACAATGCAGCACGCTACCCCGAGACCACAGCGTTGGACTAAAATCAAAATATAATAAATCATATCAGCTCTCTTAGGATTGGATGGTTTGGTCATCTGGTAAGAATGGATCAACAGATATTAGTTAAAAATCCACAGCTGTGGTCTCGAGGTACCGTGCTGTCTTGTCACGTAGCGGACCCGGGTTCGATCCTCGGTCGGGACAGTTCGCTGCTGAGGTTTTTATCGGGAATTTTCCTCACTTGTAAGACAAATGTCAGGAAACTTCAAGGACCAAACGGTCCTCGAAATCATATGGCCATCGCCATCATCATCATTCATATTTATCTTAGATTAAGCTTAACATTAAGGTCTCTCCTGGTGCACCACTATCATCATCGTCACCCATCATATCATCGGGGCAACGTAACTCCACCTTCCAAGCGTATTTACCTCAGAAGTGGGTTATAATTACGCCAATGCCAGGAGAGAACATGAAATGTCAAAAAACAAACTGGGGCATTAAAAATAAAATATTAGTTAAAAAACTATATAGACGAAAGCCTTCAGGATCTAGAGCTGTTGGTAGTTGTGTTGGCTACGTTAATTATGGATACTATGTCGTGACGTAATTGCCATACTCCCTCTGTTTTAGTCTACAGTTAAGTCCCAAAATATTTGTAAGCATGAAAACATACTATCTCCCCGAAGTCTGATTTACTGTACTCACTTCATAAGGCAGTGCGCAGCCGTCAAAACGTGCTGGTCTGTTATCAAAACTCCTCCGCAGAATTGTTCATTTTTTCCTCTCAGTAAAGCGGCCATCCAGGGCCACTCCTTCGGATCAGCTGGTTGTCCTCCGACAATGCGAGCCCCTTTTACCATGCTCACACCACATCCTGGAGGAAAATTTAATTTAAAACATACACATTACAAATTAAAAGAATTGAAGACTACGCCAATTTTGGAATATATTAAACAGTACCAACTAAATTGGGAACACCATCTTGAAAGAATGAGATCCCCAAAGCTGTTTATAATTATATACCAAGAGGACGAAGATCACTGGGCCGTCCTATGAAACGCTGGAGGGAAATTTTCTATAGGATCGTAACAGGCCTTGGCCTAATACTTGGAAGGAAGAAGGAAGTAGAAAGATAAAATAAAAAATATAACAATAGAAATAATGAATGTAGAAAAGGATATTGTACAAGAGATTGAAAAAATCCAACTAAGTTGGTATGGGACATAGAAACAAACAAAGAGGTATTGAAATGGATACCTCCTGGAAAGCGGAAACGTGGTAGACCAAAGCCAATGTGGATAAAGATAATTCAAGACAACATGAAGAAGAGAAATATGACAGAAGCAGACACATAAGACGGGGAAGTGTGGAAGAAAAAAAGTGTATATTTGGTTGAGGATACCTGTGTATACAACAGAAACAATCTTGAAAAAAAAATACTTAATGAAAATAAGATTAAGATTAACAAATATTTTAATTTGTTTTAAATGCCTTACATTTTGCAATTAAACGTATTCGTGGAATAGAACAGGCAGGTTACGCAGAACACCTGTGGGTAGTGAAGTTCGCAATCACATATTTGTTTTAGCAGCGCGTGGTTTTCCGCTTCCTCTGCCAGTAATGAAATGAAAACTCATTGCTATGAAATACAAGCACGTATCTCTGATTTTCCACTTGTTAAATAATTCTAATGAGAAGGGAGCTTGCCCTTTAAGTTACACGGTGTTTACATACCTTAAACTCCAGGCATTAGCCTCAAGATAAACAATAAAGTTGACCCTGAAGTCAAACAGCGTCCTGATTTCAAGTCACTTTGCGCCGTAAAACTTTGCTTGAAGTGTTCCATCAAAACGATAGTGTGCGTTTTATACTTCATAATTTTCGTTCAGTTTTTGTCGTCGCCGTGGCGTAGTCGGTAGAGTCCCTACCTTCCACTCCGGCGACCCGGGTTTCATTCCTGGCGGAGGAGATTTTAAATCTCTATCTTGAGTCTGGGTGTGTGTCCTATCCTTGTGTCTATGTAACAATTACAGGAAGTTATGAAACAGGTAAAACAAAACAAAAAAGTACGAGAAGAAGGGGGAAAAAAAATTCTTCATAGAGTGGTGTCGATCTCAAAGTTCGTGTTGTGTTGCAAACTGTTAAAATTATATTTTCCAAATTATTAATTAATCAAAGTATAGAACAGGTGTCTAGTTTCAAATATTTGGGCTGTGATGTTGGCTACAATGTGGAAAGAGATACTGACTCCAAAATAAATTAATTTCAGACGGTGTGTGGAACAATACAGGGAACATTCAAAAATAAAATTAGAAAAGAAACCAAGATAAAAATGTATAATGTTATGGCGGTTCCCACAATATTGTATGGATGTGAAACTTGGGCTCCAGTGAAAAGACAGAAGGATAGAATACAGACGGCGGAGATGAGGTTCCTAAGACAAGTAAAAGGATGTACAAGACTTGATAGAATAAGAAATGAGGATATAAGAGAAGAATTGAAAGTACAGCCTTTATTGGATAAAGTCACGAATTACAGACAGAAATGGATTGATCACATGGATGGAATGAGTAAGGAGAGATATCCATTGTTAGCAAGAAATTATCAAGCAAGAGGAAGACGTGATGTTGGAAGACCTAGAAGACGTTGGGCTGATGCATTATGAAGTCGGAACGGGCAATTGCCTAATCCCTGGAGTGATGATGATGATGATTATTATTATTATTATTATTATTATTATTAATTAACACATTGGCTTAATGGCCACGCGGACATAAGCTATCCATATGTTCCTATCCTGAGCTAATTTTTTTCATATCATCCTGTATAATCTACTTCCTCAAATCAAGATTAATGTTATTCTTCCACCTCATTCTTGGCTTTCCCTCTTGTTTTCTTAATTCCAATTTCCATGATCTTCTTTCATTCTCCGTTCGTGCCACATGTTCAGGCCATCACAGTCTACGAGATTTATCATATCTGGCTTCCTCAATTTTTTTCTCATTTATCATTATCTGTCCATTTCCATTATATAATGTATTTCTATGTGTGAATATATATTTAATTTTATTGATATTTACTTCCCATTATTATTATTATCATTATTATTATTATTATCATTATTATTATCATCATTATTACTATTATTACTATTATTATTATTATCATTATTATCATCATTATTATCATCATTATTATTATCATTATTATCATTATTATTATCATCATTATTACTATTATTACTATTATTATTATTATCATTATTATTGTTGTTATTTTTTTTCAATCCAATGCCCCAGGTTGTCATTTCAACATTTCTGCTGTTCTCTCCTGGCATTGGCTTTTATTGTAACCCACTTCTGAAGGCACCTGGAAGGCGGAGTTACGTTACCCCGATGATATGATGGGTGATAAATGATAATGAAGCGCCAGGAGAGTTCTTAACCTAAACTTAACCTAAATTCCACACCATGGGCAACCACAGGAATGATTCCCTTTAAGGAAAAATTCCTATGGTTTGACCGGGAATCGAACCCGCGACCTCATGAACAGTAGTCAGGAAAGCTGACCACTAGCCCATGAGGCTGGTCATTATTATTATTATTATTATTATTATTATTATTATTATTATTATTATTGTTATTATTATTATTAAAATTAGTTCTAGTAGTTGCAATGGTGGGATGGCAAATTAGTATTAGTTTTCCTCTTTTGTTAATGTATTTTTTTTTACTGAAAACTTTCCGTGTGAAAGCAGCCTTATCTGGAATCTGTGTTTTTCTTATTAGCTACTCTTAATACATAATGCATGCCATTTACTCACCTCTGACGTGAAAGCCTGGAATTGGGGTTGGGGTTGAAAATCCAGGTGGTGGAGTGGTGGAATCTCCCGGACCACTTCCAGGTAATCCCGGGTCGATTGCTGGAAGTTGTCCCGCATCTTGTGATCCAGGAAGTCCTCCTGGATCAGGAGCGGGATTTTCATTACCTACAGGGCAACACACTCCAACGTATCTGTCAAGCAAGAGAATGAGTTGTTACAAATGTTTCGTATAAATCACACAACAATGTTTATATTTAAAAATAAAATAAATAATAGTTTTAAAAAACTAAAACAGCACGCTTTATTACAAAACCGACCTAAAAAAATGAAAAATAGGTATTTGTTTCTTAGTGGGTGAAGATCGTGTTCAAATATTCCGTTACATAGATACAAAGAAACTTTTTGATTTTCTGACGATTCTGTTCAAGATTTTAGAAACAAATACGAAAATATTGTGTTGTCACGGGTCCTTTACAAGTATACAAAGTTTCAAGTCGATCCAATGTTTCTAAGTGGGTGAAAATCGTGTTAAAAAATTCCGTTACATAGATACAAAGACACTTTTTTGATTTCCTGACGATTCCTGGCCTGGATTTTATAAAATAAGTATGAAATTATTGTATTGTCACGGGTCCTATATAAGTATACAAAGTTTCAAGTCGATCCAATGTCTCTAAGTGGGTGAAAATCGTGTTCAAAGGTTCCGTTACATAGATTCAAAGACACTTTTTTTATTTTCTAACGATTCTGGCCAGGATTTTAGAAAACAAATATGAAATTATTGTATTGTCACTGGTCCTTTATAAGTATACAAAGTTTCAAGTCGATCCAATGATTTCAAGCGGGTGAAAATCGCATTGAAAAATTCTGTTACATAGATAGATACAGGTCAAGCAAATATAAAGCGTGTAAAAACCTTACAATGTCACCGTCACTTAATGACTCCATTCCATCAACTTAATACCTTATCACTAGAGACTGGATGTTAGGGAAAATGCCTAAAGTTATATATTATAGATATTGTAAAAGTGGCTTCATTTAAGTTCATACCAACGACCCTAGAGTTATTTTCCATGAAGTTCATTTTGCCTATAAATGCCTATTTCAGCTTATAATGCCTATAAATGCCTATTTGCAATTTTTTCTCGAAATGAATTCAGTATTTCAATGAAATCAGTTCAAATGGACAAACTTCGTGGCACAAATCATTTCATAGAAGTTTTCAAGTGTTATTTTTATAAATTCCCTTAGAATATTTTAGGGTAAGGGTGACAATAACCCAATAACCCAATAACCTAGCAGGTAGATGCACCCCGTTAGGTAAATATTGTATTTTTCCACCTCATGCATTCCCGTTAAGCAAAATAGCCCCAAAGCGTTGTCACATTGTATTATCCTCCAGCTCTAAGGCTGGGAGAAAAGTGGTTTGCTTCTTTTCAATACAAACATTGCTGAGTGTTCTGCCCTTTGTAAAAGGCAAAACAAATTCTAAAAGCATCTCTGATATCTTGGCATGCTATTGATAGCATATGTTTATATTCTTAACATAAGACTCTAAGGGTCGTATGTTAGAACATTACTCTCTACTCAAATTACTTCCAATCACTAGTGAGCTGATTCACCGTGAGCAATTGCTGAGAACGAATTAACGGCCGACTTATCGGTCATGCACGAGAGTCGACGTTTTCGTAATATTGGCAACGAATTACCCAGAATTCTCAGCGATAAAACCACTTCCGTTATTTTCGTCTGCTATAGAGGAATGCATTTATGCTTGCATCCCGCAAATAATACCGTATACAAACACGTCTGCTACACGCAATATTACGCCGATTCTCCTGTTCTTCCAGTTGAATTCTTTGGTAGACTCTATCAAATTCCTCTTCTCCGTGTATACCGAAAACATGATCGAAGTCTTCAAGGTCCGACATCTTGGATAAATGTTGGATAAAGCAGCAAAGTACATCGATTACCATCGGTTCCCTTCGGGATTTTAATTTGAGTTGCTCATTTAAGCTACCTCCGCAGGTAGCTTACAAATTTAACCAATTATTATCGCATGAACAGATTTCTGAGTAAGCAAAATCGTATTAGCATACAACTTGCTCAGCAGAGAAGGCATTTTACTGTCTAATGCGTCCAAACATGCGACCCTAAAAGTTATGTTGTAGCCCTTTTTTTGTAAGAGCCTATTTTGAATTTTTAGTGCCTATATTAATGATTTTTAGTGCCTTTTTCCCTGCCTATTCTTAATTTCTTAAGTGCCTAACATCCTGACTCTACTTATTACAGAGTGATTAAGAAATATGGCTATACGTTTGATCGCATTTTGTGAGTAAAATATTATTATTAAAGGAAATATGATGTTATCATTGGAAAAGGAATCCTTCAAATTACAACATTAGAAGAAAACAAAACAAATCACTGCTCACGTGCAGCTTGGCGGGTTGATTTTTGTGGGTTAGCGTCCAACGCCTCCACAATTATCTTCGTTGTTTTTGCATCCGTGCTAATGCGAAGCCTTCCAGGAGGTTTGGGTTTTCTGCATCCTTCCCGTTTCCAGCAGTAGTTTTCTCCATTTCCCCACAGTCGACGGCTGCAATGCTACGTTAAACTCACGTCTTGCGGCCTCACGATCATTAGCATACGTTATTGCCCCTGCAGCAATTGTAATTTGCTGTTGCATATTCAACACCATTTTGACTAATGACGTAAGTTCTACACTGTTTTGTTTTATTCCATTGTTGTAATTTGAATAATTGCCTTTCCAGCGGTAATTTCATATTTCCTGTAATGGTAATATTTTCATCACACAACGCGATCAAACGTATAGCCATATTTATGATTCAACCCGTACATGCCATACACCTCCCATGCCTTAGACTACAGTGGCGCGACCTGTCGGGAAAGGGGTTTTAAAGTATAGCTCATCAAACTGAAAGCCTGTATGTAAATATTTTTTTAAATCCTGTTGAGACGTTTAGTGGTCTATAAAGGACAAACATTCACACATTAATTTATATATATATATATATATATATATATATGTGTGTGTGTGTGTGTGTTTGTGCGTTTTGTGCGGTTGTGTGTGTGTGTTTGTGTGTGTGCGTGCGTGCGTGCGCGTGTGTGTGTGTCTGTGTGTGTGAGTGAGGAGCTTATTTTCAAAACATCTCTTGTTCTTTTTCATAAATTTGTGGGGAACTACGAAAAACATTTTTAGGTCTGAAATACGCACAATTCCCTTTAGAAATCTTCTCTTGGCATTCAGAGTACCTTAGGCTATACTATAGTGTAATGATTTTTATTCGAAAATTAGTAGTTTTGGTGTAATTTGTATAAATAATCTGGACAAGAGACATTTTGAAACTAAAGAGTGGACAAAAGACATTTTGAAAACAAAAGTAATGGACATGAGTTACTTTTATTGACTTAGGCTTTCACGGCCGGAGTTACTATGATGATCTTGCAGAAGATTTCCGGGCTGTTGGCCGTGGTCTTGAGGCTTGTAGTTCCCCAACGTTTCGCCAGAGACTGCGTCCGGCACTGGCGAAACGTTGGGGAACTACAAGCCTCAAGGCCACGGCCAACAGCCTGGAAATCTTCTGCAAGATCATGAGTTATTTTGTTTCCAAAATTGTAAACATTGAAGTAATGAAAGAAAATTCCGAAAGAGCAATACTATTTAATGAAAAAAAAAAAATATATATATATATATATATATTGTAACTAAATAATGACAAATCTTATTTTTATGTTGTGCATTCAGAAGTACAACAAAGAAAAATTACTGTATAACAGAAAGAGGAACGAATCTGTCTTCAAAATTCATCAGCATCCTGCATCATACCTCCATCCAGTACATTTTCTGAGATGTCTTAATCAACTGTACTTACTTACTTACTCACTTGCACTATCGAACCCGTAGGTTCATGGCCTCGCGGACATAAGCTCTCCATACATCCCAATCCTGAGCTAATGCTTTCCAATCATTCCCTGTATAATCTACTTCCCTCAAATCATAGTTAATGTTATTCTCCCACCTCATTCTTGGTCTACCAACTGGGCGTTTTCCCTCCGGTTTTCCTACAAGAAGCTTCCATGCAAGTCTTTTATTCCCCATACGTGAAACACGTTCTACCCATCGCAGTCTACGAGACTTAACTGTTCTTATTATATCTGGCTTCCTATAAAGACCATGTAGTTCATTGTTATGTAGTCTTCTCCATTCACCTGTCTGTTCATCTCTCTTTGGTCCAGAAATTTTCCTAAGAACTTTATTCTCAAATACTTGCAATCTCCTTTCCTCCCTTAATCAACTGTATCTTTGTTAATTACTGCAAGTCAGGATTTCCCTCCCATCCATCACCAAAGTGAAGTCTCATAATATGTCTCATAATATATGTCATAAAAATTCTGACACTAGTGATGAGCCGAGGCCAATTCTGAGACAACACAAACATTCATTACTAAAATAACTCAATGGCGCGACAGAACTAGAAGGCCATTGGTCTACCAGCCAGCTGCTGACCTCGCATCCACATGTGTTAATCACAGAAATAGACGAACATCCAGTAGTGTAGGAGCGACATGTGATCAGCATGTCGGGTCTCCCAGCCGTTATAGCTGGTTTTCTCTACCTGGAGCCACTACTTATTGTAGCTACCAAAATGCCTCACGATGCTGGGTGGGCACCGATCCCATTCTGACTGAAATTCTTCTTCTTCTTCTTCTTCTTCACTTCACGGGCTAGGCAATTGCCTGTTCCGCCTCACAGTTCTGTCCAACTTTTCACTGGCCTTCCTACATTCCTTGAACCTCTTGGCTTGTAGTTTAATGCTGCTCTTGGTAATCTTGTTACATTCATTATTTCCACATGTGTAAACCATTTCTCTCTATATTCTCTGATTTTTTTCATCCAATGGATATATATTTAACTCTGTTCTTTTATCTTCATTCCTTATCCGATCCAATCTTGTGCAGCCTTTTGTTCTTCTAAGAAAGTTCATTTCTGCGCTTTGTATTCTACTTTGCAATTTTTTTGTCATTGCCCAAGTTTCGCTCCCATAAAGTAATGCAGGAACTGCCAATGTTTTATAAAACGACCGAAATTCCATGAGAAAATTTCTTCACTCTGTTCTTATATATTCATTCCTTATCCGATCCAATCTTGTGCAGCCTTTTGTTCTTCTAAGGAAGTTCATTTCTGCGTTTTGTATTCTACTTTGCAATTTTTTGGTCATTACCCAAGTTTCGCTCCCATAAAGTAATGCAGGAACTGCCAATGTTTTATAAAACGACCGAAATTCCATGAGAAAATTTCTTCTCGCACGGAGACCTGAACCAGCGCAAGACCAGTAGCTCTGCGCCAAGACATGTTGCCTTAACCACTCGGCTACGGCGCGGGACTAAAACTAAAACAGGCGAATACTAAAAGCACAGCATGTGCTCTTATTAATATCATCCTTTGAGAAACTGTTGTTGTTTCTATAAGGGATATAACTGCCGCCATGCTGAGCCTTCTGTCTGATAGAGGCTTAAGTTTGTAAACATCAGTCTTCGGTTCGCTGCAAAAATGTCTGACGTAAATTCACTCTTTTATTTTATCCTCCCCCCCCTCCCATCCTCTGTATTTTCTTAGTTCGCTCGAGTGGGTTCCTCTCGGAATTCTTCTATTTTCCTTGTGCGATTTTTCTCATTTTGTTACTAACCGGAAAATGTCTCCACTGAAACAAATGTAGGAACAACTGTATCTTCTTTGTCTTGTGTTGACATGCATGCACTATATATACAATCTGGTAGCCGTATTTCTTAGTGAGTCAATCACTGCAAAATAATGCTATGACCTATTCAGAATGTTAAAAAGGAGGTGCTTTCTTTATTATGATAAACTTTAGTTGGTAAATTCTAGGTGAAACACGAGTGTGATTGGTTGTAAATCAAAAATCATAGTAACTCGATTGGTCATTGACTCCCATTTGTGGCATGAGTTAAATAGTCTTTGTAATAGTCAATTGTTGGCTCACATATGGCTTTCTTTTCAGAATCAACTTCCTCAGGTTGGCAACTATGAGTCTCAAAACGGATTGTGGGATCTAATATCATACCAATGCAATAATATCTATTTTTCTGTTACTCCCATTAGTGGCCACACCATGTACTTCCTCATAAACTGTGTAGCCAAAATCTCGCAAGGCTTCTGCCATCATATTTCGAATAGTGTGGTGCCGAATGTTTCCCAGTGATTCCCCAAACGGACAAGCCCCAAAATGATTCATCTCATCTCATCCCTCGACCCGACTCTGAGTTGGACATGAGTTGAGGATATTTTATGTATTATAGAGTAGAGCGTGTGTTCGAGCCTCGAGCTTCCATAGTATCCCTTAGTTAATTACACTGAGCAAACAAAAAAGAAACTTTTTTTTTATCTCAGAAAGAAAAATATCTGATTCTGATAGTATTTTTTCTCCTGAATTCAAATATGATATCGGTTTTTCCCTATCACGCCAGGTTTCCGAGAGAGACAGGTTTTTATAATTTCAAACACTTTAATATTTTTTACATTCGTAACTACATATTATTCGAGCTAAAGAAGATAGACCAATGGACAGGAGAGGAACAAGAGAAAGACCAGCCAAGAGATGGAGAGACAGTGAATGCACATCCAATACGTCTTCCTCCGAGGACAGATTTTGGAAATAAACAGGATGAAAATCCTACAAATTATGTTTAAGAAGAAGAAGACATTATTCGAACATTCGGACTCACCTAGAAAGTAATAAAAGACGATTTTCTGCTATATTTCGCCTGTGGAGCATCCCTCTTGATGGTCCAACAATAATCGGCCAGCATATTAGAATTCCATTTGCCTTGATATCTCTTTTTCATAGCTGAAACCATTTGAGTTAGATCATTTGGTTTTATTTTACAATGGACGAATGGACGAAAAACGTTTATTAAAAAAATAATTATTTAAATCCATTAATTAAAATTGAAATTAAAAATAAAAAATTGTAGGTGATGGAGAAATTCCGAATACATATTTGAAAACACGATAAAAACTGCAGTAATTACAATTGGTACTCATGAGACAAAAATCATGTTGACCAGTATTATTATAGTCTACCTGCTGAGGCAAGGAGATTTAGCATTTCGGAAGTTAATTCAATATATTGTGCTGATAGAGGTTTCATGTCATGCTTTGTCACGGGTTGTCACGGTTCAAGAGCGTGCCGTGATTGATGTTCTTGTGGTGGCTCCAGCACTCCACTCAAAAGAGACTCTTCTCTTACAAGCAACAGGTGTCGCACTGCTGCTGGCATCTAGCGGAGAGAGGTGCAACCACTTACCCGCCCAGTTCACCTATCTATAAGTAATTCTCTTCCCACTGTTTCCTAAATAGAGTTACGTCCAAAACCAGACAAGTTCATCAATTTTATGTTTTCACGAATTAAAAAAAACTGAAAATTACCCTCACATTAATCCTAGCTCACTGGCTTTATCGAACCCGTAGGTTCATGGCCGCGCAGACATAAGCTCTCCATACATCCCTATCCTGAGCTAATGTTTTCCAAATATCTCTCTATAATCTACTTCCCTCAAATCATTTTTAATGTTATTCTCCCACCTCATTATTGGTCTATAAACTAGGTGTTTTCCCTCTGGTTTTCCTACAAGAAGATTCCATGCCGCTCTTTCACTTCCCCATTCGTGTCACATGTCCTGCCCATCGCAGTCTACAGGACTTACTGTTCTTATTACATCTGGTTACCTATAAAGATCATGTAGCTCGCTGTTATGTAGTCTTCTCCATTCACATGTCTGTTCATCTCCCTTTGGTCTAAAAATCTTGATAGGAACAATATTCTCAAAAACTCGTAAACTTTTCTGTTCCGTTAAATTAAGAGTCCATGTTTCGCATCCATATAAATATAACTGGAAGAATAACAGTTTTATATATTTTAAGTTTAATGTATTGGTCAGAACAAAATGGAGGATAGGGATTTGGAAGAGGGAGATTGGAATGATAGAGATAAATGGAAACTGAAGACGGCAAACCTATAAGTGGGGGGAAAGCCGAAGAAGAAGAAGAAGTTTAATGTATTTGAGAGAAGTTGGGATGTCAAGAGTTCTTGTAATGCATAATAACATGCATTTGCACATACATTTTGCTCAGAAGCGCCAATTTAGGCAGTATGCTCTTTTATGAATCCAAATATCTTCAGACTCGGGAGCCATGAATTAAATTCCCTCCCGAAGTCCTTGTCCCTTCGATTTTTTCATCATCAGCGACAGCATCATTAAGAATTATACCTTAAGGTATGTTCCGATCTCTTGATAGAATTAATCTGCCCATCTTTTACTGGGTCTTCCTACATTTATTCGCTTTGTGTTCTGTAGTGAAGAATCTGTTTTAGGATTCTGTTGTTATCCTTCTATCGATGTGGTCCATCCATTCATATTTGTATTGTGCGGTCCTATCTAATAGCTTGAATATATTTATTTCTGTTTGTATATCTTAACTGCGCCTCGGACCTCCCATTTATAATAATAGTAATAATAATAATAATAATAATAATAATAATAATAATAATTGTATTGTAAGCCTATGTTTTCCCTTTACAGAGATTTAGGCGCTCTCCCCCTACAGGGAAGCATTTGAACCATACTATTTTTAGTTACACTTGTTTTCGTATAGATGTCATTTTTTTGAGTGGTCCGTGGTCAGCGTTCCGCCTCATACTGACATCTAGGAAACCAAGGTAGTACTAGGACGGGAAAATTAGGTAAATTTTGCTTAGAGACCTTTTCATTCAGGCTTAAGGATTTTTTACGAGCCTGAAAATCTTCAGACTCGGGACCCACAGCTTAAAGTCCCTCCCGGAAGACTTGCTCCTTGGATTTTTCTGTCCTAAAAAATCCATCGACCGCGACCCTCGGGACCAGAGGCAAGGAATAATAATAATAATAATAATAATAATAATAATAGTTTTATTTTACCTGGCACAGTTAAGGTCTTAAGCCTTGCCTACCACTCAACCAGGTTTCAAAAATACAAGAAGATTCTTACATCTAATTACAATAAAAATAAAAATCACATAGGGTGTCTACAGTATAATTATTTACATATTTTTCTTTGGAGCTTTTTTTTAATATGACAGCAACTAAAAGTAGAGGAAGTAAACACAAAATAGTGAAATACATAACAAACTGGAAAGAACGCTTAGCAAGGATGACTGATAACAGAATACCAAAAGTAGCATACATTATTCACCAAGAGGAAGAAGAAGTTTGGGAAGACCAAAGAAAAGATGGAAAGAGCAGCAATTTGGAGCCGGAACAGGCTAGCAAAAAGCCTAAACCGTGACGAAGAAGAAGAAGAGAAAGAAAAATACTTTTTATTTAATCTAGATTTAACAAATAAAATATGAAATTACGATATACTGTAGAAAAATGAGAAAAAAAATAATATTAATGACATAGAATACATTTAACTCTCAAGAAAAATTAATTATGTGACAACAGGTAACTGTATAAGCGTGACTTAAAAGTACCAAATGTGCGGCAACCTCCGATATCTTGAAGTATATTCCAGGAGCCAGCCAGACTCGTCAAAAACTTAAATTTTTTAAGTTTCTATTAGTCGTTCCTGATTTTTGGTTAAGACCCATTGTTCAGATCCATATAGCAGCGTTGGAACTGCCCCTCTATGCTTATGATCTCCAAATTTACCTACATTCACCTCCTCATTCTCTCTATAACAGCTTGATGAAAATGAATGACGATCTCATATCCATCTTTAACTGGTCTTCAAGTATCGGTCTAAATCTAAATCCTAACAAGTCACAAGTAATTCTAATGGGACAACAAAGACTGCTTACAACCTTTGACATATCTACACTTCCAAACATTACTATAAATAATATAATTATCCCTTATTCTTCTTCAGTAATAGATCTTGGACTACATCTAGACGCAAATCTAACCTGGCAAACACAAGTGAAACACATATGTAAAAAGACTTTCTCCATCTTACATTATCTTAGACGTTTAAAGAATTTTCTCCCAGTTTCGTTAAACAAATCCTAGTGCAGAATCTTGTGTTACTACACTTCGATTATTGTGACATTATATATAATGATCTAAACTATGCCTTGTCGCAGAGACTGCAGCGTGTTCATAATGCTTGCATTCGATTCATTTTCAATATCCGCCGTTATGACCATATTTCCGAACACTTTAATAACCTCTCTTGGCTCCGTCCTACTGACAGACGTAAATTGCACTCTCTTTCGCTACTTTTCAAGCTTCTGAATTCCTACATTCCTACTTACCTGGCGTCCAGATTTGAGAAGTTATCCTCCTACCACAATATTGACACTAGGTCACAAGATAGCAGTCTGCTAACAATTCCTCTTCATAGCACTTCCTCCTATTCTACTTCCTTCACAGTAGCCCTCCGCCCGCTCCTGGAATCTCCTTCCTCAAGATATCAGGGGTTGCCGCACACTTGGCACCTTTAAGTCACGCTTATACAGTTACCTGTTGTCTAATAATTAATTTTTCTCTATTTATTTAATTTTATACTATGTCATTAATCTTTTCCTCGTTTTTTATATATTTTGTACATATTATATATTTAATTCGTTAAATTTAGAGTAAATCAAAATACATTATAAATATTAATTGTATTGTATTCATAACTTGTAATCGTTTATATATATATATATATTGTAATTTAGATTTAAGACTTTTCTTTTGTATTTTTTTAAACCTGGTTGAGTGGTAGACAAGGCCTTAAGGCCTTAACTCTGCCAGGTAAAATAAAGCTATTATTATTATTATTATTATTATTATTATTATTATTATTATTATTATTATTATTATTATTATTGTTTTATAAAATTTTTAAAGTGTCTAATTTTTAGTTCCTTTGGAGTTTTCCTTCCTGAAAAAAGTTAATTGACCTTCGGGGTGTTTGATCTCAAGACCGTCGAGGACCAGAGACAAGAAACATAATCCCTAGAACATCGTTTCCCAATCTGTGGTTGAAAAATATATCAAGGTGTTCGCCAAAACGTTTCCGTAATGGCGGTTTCGAGGTTACAGGTATTATTGTTTCCTTCATTTCTACAGCAATGTCACAATATTCATTATTCTTCTTCTTCCTCTTCTTCTACTACAAGGTTTAGGCTATGCAGCCTGTTCCGGCGAAGTTAAAAATGGAATCCATCTTCTACGTGGTCGGCCAACATCTCTTGTTCCTCTGGGATTATACAGGAAGGTTCTTTTTGGTATTCTTTCGTTGTTCATTCTCATTAAGTGTTCTGTCCATTTCTTATTATTTTCGCTGATTTTATCTTCAATTTTATATATATTTAATTCTTCTCGTATAGTTTCATTCCTTATTCTATCCGCTCTTGTGCATCCTTTCACATTACGTAAAAATAGCATTTCCGCAGTCTGTATCCTGCTTTTATCCCTTGATTTCATTATCCAATTTTCACTTCCATACAACAACAAAGGAATAGCCATTGTTTTATATAATTTAAGTTTCGTATCTTTCCTTGTTTTCCGACCTATGGTTATTTTTATGGTTCCACAAATAGCCTGAAATTTATTTACTTTATTTTCTATGTCTTTATTTTCTCTATAAGTTATATCACATCCTAAATATTGGAAATGTGATATTTGTTCTACTATTTTGTTATCCAGTACAATTTTTGATCTAATTCCATATTTACCAATAAATGTCATTACTTTTGACTTATTTATTGATATTTTACAATTATATCTATTGGCTATTAATTTAAATTTATATGCTAACATTTGGAGCTCATTTTCAGATTCTGTTAAAAGTACAACATCGTCAGCGAATAATAAAGCATTTATTTTATCTTTATTATCAATTAATATTCCTTCATTTGTTAGAAACTTCTTCCATTCTTTTAGGATATCGTCCATATAAATATTAAATAGTATAGGTGAGAGTGAACACCCTTGTCGTACTCCTTGGTTTATTTGAAAAAAAATGTCTTATTTTTAGTCAGCTGTGGGTCAGTACAAATATTTGTTCCATAGTACAAGCTCTTAACAGTTATTACTATCAGTATTTTATTTTAAAATTAAATTGACCCTATAATGTCCCCTGTTACATACGTATACAGTGCGAAAAGTCGTTTCCTTCATATGCCTATTTAAAAAATAAATACAGAAACAGACTTTGTGCTGAAAGAGATTTGAGACTTTATTTAACTTCTGTGTTCCTGACTTTAAAGCCCTGTGCCAAGGAAAGCAGGCGCAACCTTCTCACTGAATTCCAAGGTAGTGGTGAGATATAAACAATGACTAATTAAATCATGTCCCAAATGGGAGTCAATGACCAATCACATTTCAATGACCTTTTATTTACAACCAATCACAGTCGTGTATCGTCTCGAATTTACCAACTGAAGTTTATCATATTAAAGAAAGCTCCTCCTTTTTAACATTCTGAATAGGTCATAGCATTATTTTGCAGTGACTGACTGTCTAAGAAATATGGCTACCTGATTGTATATCCATCCATCCATAGTAATTCTGTCCGAGGGCAGGTCTTTCACTGCAATCATAGCATTTTCATGCTACGCTTTGCAGCTTTACTAGGGAATTATAGATGTGATAGCTTCCCGTTGCTTTCCACACCGATGAAGGATGACGATGATAATGATAAGGATGATGATGACCGGATGATTTTCGGGGACCGTTGGGCCCTAAGCTTCCTGACATTTGTCTTACAGGTGAGGAAAAACACCGAAAGAACCTCATCCAGGAGACTGTCCCGACCGGGGATCGAACCCGGGTACGCTGCGTGACAAGGCAGCACGCTACCTGGAGACTACAGTGGTGGACTAATCCAGTATAGTTGTTTTAAGGGAGGTGGTGGGTGACATTTTCGACATTTTCGGTCAAATTTAGGATTTTTTGTTTTTTCTATCTTAAAGTATAAGTTGGCGAAGTTTGAGTGTCCTATGGCGCTTGTAAGTCTCCCTAATGACTGTAGGAGGGCATGCATGCTACATTCTAATTTAACTGCATGCAAACTTTCAAATTGGCTTTTCCACACTTTTATTTTCATTGCATTTCAATACATTCAAATCAAAAAGCATTGACAAGTTTAATGATAGAAGCACGACATTTTAACTGCATGTCCCACAAACTTTGGCTAATAATTCTATGCATGAATTTTCAAACAACGTTGATAGTTTTTAAAATAAAAAATAAAATATGTGTAGTAATTTTTTTTAAATCCATATGCAGAGGATGTATATATTTTTTCTTCCTTTATTATAACGATATACAAAAGTTAATGCATAGTGTTGTTCTAAATACGTCAGTGGTCGTGTAGAAAAAAATTAAAAAATTTACTAAAAAATTATGGGACTTAATAAAAATTTTAATATGCAAATTTATAAATGGATTTTCATCATCATCATCATTCGGTATCATGGCAGCTGCCGCCGTCTTCCGGAAACCAAACGCCATTCCTCTCTATCCATCCATTCATCTTCCTCCATTCCTCTGATATTCATAGCTGCTTGTACCCCTTCTATCCAAGTTTTCTTCGGTCTTCCTCTCTTCCTCCTTTTCATTGGGATCCATTCCATAACAATTTTTGGCAATCTTTGCTCTGGCATTCGTTTGACATGACCATACCACTGTAATCTTTTCTTTTCTATAATGTCTATGATGTCCGGCTCCTCTTGTACACCCATAATTTCCCTTATTTCTTTATTTCGTATTCTATCCATTCTACATTTTCCAGCTGATCTTCTCAAAACATCCATTTCTGTACTTAAAATTATTTTCATTTCCCTGGCAGGAATTTCAGCACCATATGTTAAAATGCTCTGAATTATGGTTTGATATATTTGTGATTTTCTATTTTTTTGTAATATTTTTGCTCCACCAAACAGAGTTTAAAGCATTTATTGCTTGTTTTGTTTGTGCGATTCTATTTTTAATTTCCACTGTGTTATCGCCTGAATGGTCTAATTTTGTTCCTAAATAAGTGCATACCACTGTAATCTTTTCTTTTCTATGATGTCTATGATGTCCGGCTCCTCTTTCTTCAATAACTCAAAAACCTTTACCCCTAGAAGGATGGAACTTTAATATAATATCACCTATTATGGCATGAATGTGTGTACAAAAAATCAAGTATGTAGCTTAAACAATGTAGAAAATAGAAATTTCAGCCATCACCCCCCCCTTAAAATTGTAAAGCCAATAAAATGAACCCATGAGGTTTGAATGCATTGTCGAGATTGGCGATCAAATAATACAGTTACTCGTATTTTGATGCGTAAAGCTCACTTTTCTTTGTAAACAAACATAAGGCAAGGTAAAGCGCAGGTGGAAATGGCAATAAGTTTCCCACTTTGACAGGACATTCACTTCAATTGTTTGTGTAATAATTTGTGTTGTCAGGTGCTCCTGGAAATAGAACGTAAAACAAACCAGCATCACCTGAGCCGTGGGGGTGATGGCTACGTGTAAAATAGGTCACGTGCTCCACGTGTTAGCCTACATTCAAGGGGATATAACATAGTCTTGTTTCCTGCAGAGCTATTTTAAGATCGTTTCTTCTTTTTTACTGAGGTATAAAATACCACATCTTTACAGAATGTATTTTCAGATAAAAGTACAGTTGAGAATAAATATTCACCTGATCAGAGTGGCATAACATCCTAGGATCACAACCCTCTCCTTAAACTTCTTGTATCTTATAAGCCCATGTTTCCCTTAACCCTTAAATTGGCAAAACACAAATTTCTTCTGTTAGATATTTGAATGTGGCGGACCGCACTGAAAACGGGATCTTGCATAACTGTTATTATTAGGGTATATTGTATAATTTGATACACATGTAAGTAGCTTCTTTTGTTCATTTTCTTCTGATTCATGTAAAATATTAAATTAATTAAACCAACCGATGTATCCAAAAGGATACATTATGAATTTAAGGGTTAACAGAGATTTTAGGCGTTCTCCCCCTACAGGGAAGAATTTGAACCATACTAATTTAGTTACACTTGTTTTCGTATAGATGTCGTTTGAGTGGTCCGTGGTCAGCGTTCCGCCTCATACTGACATCTAGGAAACCAAGGTAGTACTAGGTCGGGAAAATTCGGTACATTTTTCTTAGAGGCCTTTTCATTCAGGCTTAAGGATCTTTTACGAGCCTGAAAATCTTAAGACTCGGGACCCACGGCTTAAAGTCCCTCCCGGAGGGCTTGCGCCTTGAATTTTTCCATCCTAAAAAAATCCATCGACCCCGGCTGGGTTTGAACCCGCGACCCTCGGGATCAGAGGCAAGGAGCATAACCACTAGTTCCACCACTAAGAATGTTTCATTATGCTATTTGACGTCCAGAATTTTTACTACAGATCTCTTCTTCTTCATCATCATCATCTTATTATTATTATTATTATTATTATTATTATTATTATTATTATTATTATTATTATTATTATTAAAGTTAAAAAAATATTAGGAAAAATAGAAGAAAACCGTTTGAAAAGGTATGGGCATCTCATGAGAATGGATGAAGAGAGTATACCAAAGAAGATCCTTATTTGGAAAGCTAATGGAAAAAGTCGAAGAGGCAGGCCTAGAACACAATGGGTGGATGGAATGAAGAGAAGTATGGAAGCTAGAGATTTGAGGGAAGAAGATGTTTTGGACAGGAACCTCTGGCGACAAATCACTTTGAAGATCGATGAATGTGTTGATATGCTTTTCCAGTGCCTTGTGGATCAAACACAACAAAAATTGTATTTCTGTCTCATTTCGATGCTGAGAAATAACGTTTCAAAGAGTGTGTACATTAATTTGGGACACCCTGTATATTCACTATAACTATTTTGCACTAATGTTTTATGTACGCAATCGATAGATCTTGACGAGAGCTGAGGATTGAAATTCAAAACGTAAATTTTGTGACGCAGCGAAACCATCTCAAAATGGCGTGCGATGCGTCACAGACCACACTCAACGTAACGAATGCTTTGATCCTTGATATATCCAGTGGCGTAATTACATTTTGGATGCAGATGATATACATGTATCCCCCGATTTTGTTATAAACACTTTTCTGATTTGCCTCCCACTGTGGATGCAAACTTAAAGACGCATTCACATAAAAAGTGATCTGCCATTTTCAACTGCAAGGCACAGAAATCGAATCCAGAATCCGGCAATGGGAACACACTGTGCGAAGCAGAGTGATTAAGGCTGAGTGGAGTGTGGCGGGACGTGATGCGGACGACAGGTAATGATTACCTACATTCACCTCCTCATTCTCTCTATAACAGCTTGATGAAAATGAATGACGATCTCACATCCATCTTTAACTGGTCTTCAAGTATCGGTCTAAATCTAAATCCTAACAAGTCACAAGTAATTCTAATGGGACAACAAAGACTGCTTACAACCTTTGACATATCTACACTTCCAAACATTACTATAAATAATATAATTATCCCTTATTCTTCTTCAGTAATAGATCTTGGACTACATCTAGACGCAAATTTAACCTGGCAAACACAAGTGAAACACATATGTAAAAAGACTTTCTCCATCTTACATTATCTTAGACGTTTAAAGAATTTTCTCCCAGTTTCGTTAAAACAAATCCTAGTGCAGAATCTTGTGTTACCACACTTCGATTATTGTGACATTATATATAATGATCTAAACTATGCCTTGTCGCAGAGACTGCAGCGTGTTCATAATGCTTGCATTCGATTCATTTTCAATATCCGCCGTTATGATCATATTTCCGAACACTTTAATAACCTCTCTTGGCTCCGTCTTACTGACAGACGTAAATTGCACTCTCTTTCACTACTTTTCAAGCTTCTGAATTCCTACACTCCTACTTACCTGGCGTCCAGATTTGAGAAGTTATCCTCCTACCACAATATTGACACTAGGTCACAAGATAGCAGTCTGCTAACAATTCCTCTTCATAGCACTTCCTCCTATTCTACTTCCTTCACAGTAGCCTCCGCCCGCTCCTGGAATCTCCTTCCTCAAGATATCAGGGGTTGCCGCACACTTGGCACCTTTAAGTCACGCTTATACAGTTACCTGTTGTCTAATAATTAATTTTTCTCTATTTATTTAATTTTATACTATGTCATTAATCTTTTCCTCGTTTTTTTATATATCTTGTACATATTATATATTTAATTCGTTAAGTTTAGAGTAAATCAAAATACATTATAAATATTAATTGTATTGTATTCATAATTTCTAATCGTTTATATATATATATATATATATATATATATATATATATATATTGTAATTTAGATTTAAGACTTTTCTTTTGTATTTTTTTAAACCTGGTTGAGTGGTAGACAAGGCCTTAAGGCCTTAACTCTGCCAGGTAAAATAAAGCTATTATTATTATTATTATTATTATTATTATTATTATTATTATTATTATTATTATTATTATTATTATGGTTATCCAATCTACCAATTCAGGTGTTGTATTACTTCACTACAGTTTAAATGAGAGATTTTTTTTTCAAATGCCCCAGGTTTGTCTTTCGACATTCCTGGTTTCTCTCCTGGCATGGCGTACTTGTAACCCACTTCTGAGGTTTTGGCGCCTGAAAGGCGGGGTTACGTTGCCCCTTAAATGAGAGATTTGGCACTGGATTTTAGTGACTTGGATTTAAAAAAAGGCAGTTTTTTTTGGACACAGCCTTGGTACATCACAAGGCTTCTCTGAAAGAAATGTCAAGTTTGGTTTCGCTATGCAACGGTTGACAGTTCCCTTCTTAGGATTTTTTTTAGAATGTTTAAACATATTGATTTTAGAAAGTTGCATTTCTGTACGCTGAGCACTACAAACACAGTTTAAACAACATTTCGGTTGAGGTCTGCCCTCACTTAGAAATTAGATTTATAAATAGATTGAGGCGGACACACCCATCCGTGCGTGCTAGGGGTGTACAATATACATCAATCGCACAGTGAAATTCCAATTAGTTGAAAGTAAATAAATTCTCTGAAGTACCCCCTACTGTGTAATATCACCTATTAAGGAGTACAAGTACAGTGTTAAAATCAGTCGATATCAGCCTGATTTAAACCCGAGATTTCAAGCAGAGTGATCAAGACGCTCGTTCATTACGAATAAGTTACCCAGACCCGAAAACATCAGACACACACCACATACACTCGCGAGAGAGAGAGAAGAGAGAAGAGGAGAGGAGGAGAGGAGAGGAGAGAGAGGAAGAGAAGAGAGGAGAGAGCGAGGGAGAGAGAGAGGAGAGAGAGATGGAGAGCAGAGGAGAACGAGAGGAGAGCGAGAGGGGAAGAGGAGAGAGAGAGAGTAGGAGAGAGGAGAGAGAGTGAAAAGGAGAGAAGAGGAGAAGAGGGAGAGGGAGAGGAAGAGGGAAAGGGAAAGGGAGAGAAGAAGAGAAGAGAAGAGAAGAGAAGAGAAGAGAAGAAAAGAAAAGACAAAGAGGAAGAGAAGAGAAGAGAAGAGAGGAGAAGAGAAGAGAAGAGAGAAAGAGAGAGAGGAAGAGAGAGAAGGAGAGAAGAGGAGAGCGAGGAGAGAGGAGAGATGGAGAGAGGAAGAGGGAGAGGGAGGTGGAGAGGGAGAGGCGCGAGGAGGATAGGCGAGTTGAGGCGAGGAGAGGAGAGGAGAGGAGGGAGAGAGGAGAGGAGAGGAGGAGGAGAGGAGAGTAGAGAAGAGAAGAAGAGAAGAGAAGAGAAGAGAAGAGAGAAGAGAAGAGAAAGAAGTAGAAGAGAAGAGAAGATGAAGAGAGCGCGAAGGGAAAGAGAAAGGAGGAAAGGAGAAAGAGAAAGAGAAGGAGAAAGAGCCGAGCAAGAAAGAGAGAGGAAGGAGGGAGCGAAAACAAGAGAGAAAAAGAGAAAGAAGAGAGAGAGAGAGAACGAGAGAGAAAAAGAGAGAGAGAGGAGAGAGGAGAGGAGGAGAGAGGAGAGACGAAGGACGGAGTTGAGGAGAGAGGGGAGAGGGAGAGGGAGAGGGGAGAGGGAGCAAGAGAGGAGAGGAGAGGAGAGGTAGAGGAGAGGAGAGGAGCGGAGAGGAGAGGAGAGAAGAGAAGAGGAGAAGCGAAGAAAGAAGAAGCGAGAAGAGCAGAGGAAGGAGAAAGGAAAAGAAAAAAGAAAAAGAGCAACGAGGAACGAACAAGAAAAAAGAAAAGGAACAAGAAAAAGAGAAAAAAAGAAAGCGAAAGAGAAAGAGAAAGAGAAAGAGAGAGACAAGAGAACGAGAAGAGAAAGAGAGGTGCGAGAGGGAGAAGGAAGGCGAGGGGAGAGAAGAGGGGGAAGAAGGAGAAAAGAGATAGAGGGAGAGGAGGGGGAAAGGAGAGGGGGAGGAGAGGGAGAGAGAGAACGGGAAGGAGGAAAAGGGGAGAGGGGGAGAGAGGGAACGAGGGAGAGGGGGGAGGAGAGGGGGGAGGAGGGACGAAGGAGAAAAGGAGGAGAGGGAAAGAGCGCGGGGGAAAAAGAGAGAAGGGGAGAGAGGGCGGAGAGGGATGTAGGGAGAGAGAGGGAAAGAGGGAAGGAGGAAAGAGAGGGAGGA